>JACJUY010009888.1:1811-26218 GCA_014220935.1 Platorchestia sp. MABIK | reverse complement strand
CACAGCCAGCACAGCACCCTGCTCGGTGCCCACCAACACCTTCGCCGTGGCGCCCCCCACGGGCGCCATGCTGCTGCCCGTCATCGGGTGCACCGTGAGCGCTGCGCCCTCTCCTTCTGTGTGTGGGGCGCCATCAATAAATTTTAGTATATCGAAGGAATTATGTAAATGAATGCAAGAAAATGAGTCGTGGTGTATGAATTGGTCACTATTTTGTATTGTTTGGACGCTTTCATGGAAGTTTCGTGTTTTGTCTTCAAATAATATTTGTGGGACTTTGTCAGTTAATTTCTGCTGGTCTATTTTAGTGAATTTCTGTGTCACGCCTTCAGTAAATTTCTGCGTCATGTTATCAGGTGATTCTGGGATAACTTGTCACTGTCTGCACCTGAGTATCTCGTTTGAGAGCTGTGTGCTACACGCTCCAATGTAACGTGTGCTGGCCATTGCGCAAAACAGCGCAAAATGCTCCATGTGGACTCCGACAATCGGAAAGTAAACGAAGGTTACCCGAAATTCCTCATGAGTGTCACAAGATTATGTTTACGGTAACTACCTGATTCTGTCTATCGTAACTACCAGTGTCTGTCTTTGGTAATTATCTGATTCTAGAAGTGGTAACTACCAATTTCAACCCTTAGTAACTACCTGATTCTGTCGCTGCTAACTACCTGTTTCTCTCCGTGGTAACTACCTAGTTCAGCCCTGGTAACTATGTTTATCTCTATCCGTAAAAGAGTTTGCCATCAGTCATCTTGCGTGCGACTAAATGTGCTTTCAAGCAACCGTATATTTCTAGCTCCTTTCACTATTCACGTTCACGAAAATCTTATTTTCTTACGACGCATGTTTCAAAACTGAAGATCAAAAGTTTTTGAGTTCCTCTCTCTGTATGCTGCGGCCCCCACACCTCCGCTTCGTGTGCCCTCCACGTGCCCCGACCAGCACCCACCTGCCGCAGGGAGTGGCGCTTCCCCAGCAGGAGGCTTGCCGGGCACCAGCTGGATCGTCTCCACAGGGGCTCCAAACTGGCGGGTGTCCCACCAGCAGATCTGCGGGGGAGTGACTTTTATCGTAGGGGCTGGTTGTCTGCAAGTATTTTGTCTTGTCCTCGTGTGACTTTGTCTGACTGATGTGTGTTGTTGTGCGTGTGTGTATTGGCTGACTGCAAGTCTTCTAGTGTTGTCTTGGTCTAGCAGACTTCTGTGTTGTCTTGGTCTGGCAAACATTTGTGTTGTCTTGGTCTGGCAGACTTTTGTGTTGTCTGGGTCTGGCAGCCTTTTATGTTGTCTGGGTCTGGCAGACTTTTGTATTGTCTTGGTCTGACAGACTTTTGTGTCGTCTTGGTCTGGCAGACTTTTGTGTTGTCTTGGTCTGGCAGACTTTCATGCTGTCTTGGTCTGGCAGACTTGATTTGACAAGCGCGTTGTTATGTGTATCTGGTTAGCAGGTGCTGACTGACCCATCAAGGCATTTTTGCGTTGTCTTCACCTTACACACTTGATCTGATTGACATAACAGTGAGACTCGGTAGCATTCGGCCAAAAATTGTATCATGCTAAATCATTGTTTCAGTGCACAATTTGAGTACGTTAGTTAAAAACGCTTCATTGAGCTTTGAGAAATTTCCAGAAGCACGTGTGGTGGAAACAAACTATGATCGGCACAATCATAACCTCTCTAGATTTGGCCTAGGATGCATGCTCGTAACACTTGCTCTTCATAATTAAGGATTAACCTACGGGCAAATTGCTGAACTTGCTAAAGTTTCATTTTGAACTGCTTGTGGAATAGTCAAGAATCATCGAGAGACTGGGGCAATCGAGAGACTGAGGCAATCAAGAAACTGGGGCAATCTCTTGTATGCCATGAGACGGAGTACCTCGCAACATCGTGCTGTATAAGGTGACCAATGAACCCATGACAACCTTACATATAAAAGTGGGAGCGCAAAAAGTTCACGTCATTTGAAGAACCGCGAGTAGAGAATTGCATCGAAGTGTTCTACGTGCCTTCATTCCAAGCAGAACTTATTTTCTTACAATAAAACACGTGAAGAATCGTTTAACGTTTGCTAAAAACTACTTTTGAAGAAGGAATTGAGTTTTTAGAGTGGGTTGCATGGTGCAATGAAATCGAAATTGAAGTTTTTGTTACAACAAAGCTCTGTTAGCTTGGAGGAGAACACGTGCGAGGCAGCATCATGACGCGGGGCTGTTGTACTGTCATTGATGTAAGGAAACTTCACATCATTGATGGAAATATTAGTAGACTCCACATCATTGATGGAAATATTAGTAGACTCCACATCATTGATGGAAATATTAGTAGACTCCACATCATTGATGAAAAATATATAGTTCCATGTACAGGTATGTTGAGTGGTATTATGTACGCTACAGATAATGGTTTAAGATACTGTAGTAGTCGCTGCTTACGGGCACAAGAAAATTTTACGGGTGACGCAAGTGGACCTTTCAGCAGGACAATGACTCCAAACATGCTGGGAGATTAACAAAAGAATGATTCGCAAATACGAAAATCAATGTACATTTATGGTCTATCTAATCGTGTGACCTCAATCCCACTGGAAATATATAGAGAATACTCGAAACTGCTGTGCACAATAGGAGTCAAAAGGATCTTGACAATTTTAGAATCTTCTGAATGCTAGAATGGAACAAAATATCATAAGCGAAGAGTCAAAAGTTAGTTTCCAGTTGCAACGATCGTTTCCGTGCTGTTATTGCAAATAAAGGACATGCCAATAAGTACTAATTAATGTTATTAGTTTCAGCCAAGTACTTTCGTCTGAGACATTCTGTTGGTTACGTTATTTTTCTGGTTGACAGTAATTTTTTGCCTGTTCTGTTTGAATACTCTGGTAAATTAATTTTCTCTGCATCGCTTATATATTAACCCAAAACCAGAGCTTGAAACTTTTGAATTGCATCAAAAATAGAATTGTGCGAATACATATGTCAAGGCCCTGGGATTAGAGTGTGGTGTTGATATTAGGAGCGAAGTCCGGCCCACCGGCCCAAGTCCGGCCCACACTGTCTGTTGTCCAATGTAACCTGTACGGAACAATGTGCGTTCACCTACTTCTCAAAAAAAGGTTCGTGCGGTGCTTATCTACCTTACTGTATGTTTATTAATATGCAAATGAGAAACAACGAAATCATGAACATATTCAGCTGTAAGCGTTTTGGGTTATAAAAGAAACATTCATGAAGGTGAAACTGTAAAACAGATTAAAATCCTGAGCTACAAATTTCATAATTTCCAGAGGTCAACATGTAGACACATAGTGAAGAGTGAAATGTTCGGCAATGAATACTTTAGCATAACTTTGAAATCATGTTAACTCTTGAAATGTCTTTGCATGTTATTAATCTGTATGAGAACTATAATAAAAATAATTTATATGAGTACTTAAAATGTTATTCTTTCATGTGAGCACTATAACTTCTGAGTATTTTCCTTTTCTATAGTAGTACTCTATTTTAATTCATTCAAGCTTTCAAGTTCTTAGTGTGAAATTTTCATGCAAGTACTCTGTCAAGTTCTTAATTTGTAATTTGCAAAAATGGTTCGTTCGTAAAAATCACACGAGAAGATTGAATAGAGTTCGAAAATGTCATGATAACGGCGTTCTGTTCGTACTAGATCCAAGTCCGAGATTTTATGTGGACAGCATTCGGGAAACGCTTCGGTATTGCATACATTCACATTCTCTATTTTAAACAGTTCTTTCTTCAGTTTCTGTGTAATAAACATTGAGGGCCGCTGTTATGCAAAATGAAATACATTCAGAATGAGGAAATATCGAGGCTGCCTCCTCCACCTATTGATGCCATTAATTCTGTGCCTCACAAAAGGTTATAAATAAAGTCGGTGAGATTACCCGTGCAAAGATTCCCCAGTAACATCATTCTGCTGATACCATGTATGGCTTCTGTCAGGCATTTTCCCGGTGGGGAGGTGAACTACAATCGTCTTTTGTCGATAGATAATATTCAAATGGATGTTGGACACTCAATAGGTGGGCAGCTTTAGTTGTTTTTGATTTGCCTAATTTTTGTTGCGACTTACTCTCTACTAAGATTTCACTATTTGGTGGTAGATGTATCTACACTTGAGAACAAACTTTGTAGCTGATATACTTTCCAGTGTGACTTTTTGGCCGCGGCATCTATGATTTGGCCGCGGCATCTATGATTTTGGCCGCGGCATCTATGATTTTGGCCGCGGCATCTATGATTTTCGTCGCTCGGTGCACAAGCTATACTTGGGCGGCTAACACCATCGATGATCCTACAAAAACGTTGGATTGGGTTGGTGTCGTGGTGAAGCACCCATGAATATTGGCAGGTGTGATGCTAGCAAACAAATTTGAGCCGAGCAACACCTACGCAAATTCTAGACCGTCAAAATGATCTAAAAATCACTACACGTGTTTTTATTGATCATATCACAACTGAACTCTGAAGCAAATACCTGGAAAATTGATTATTGTGTGAAAGGCGTCTCTTATGTAATAGAGTGTTTGAACAAAGGGGTATGCATGCTTACTGTTCATTATTGTATTGTAAGTGAATAAAATCGTTTTTCAATCACTATTTTACTTTAGGTACTAAGATAAACATTTCAATGATCTTGCATTTTACCAGTAGATCCTATTAAATTTACCTTGTAAAATCACATAATCAGTTTATTTTTTAGCATCTCTTTCTCATTTTATTGAAACAAAACGTTATATTAGTTCACTAAACGATTCGCTGAATTTGAAGTGTAGTCAAACTTACTTTTTAGGGTTGTTCTTTTGTTAAAGTTATTTTGAGCGTAGTTGAAGTTATTATTGAGTACAGTTAGACTTACCCGGCCGTCCATTGCGACTGAGATGAGCTCATAGAGCGTCTTCGCGGGCACCCACCCCACCCCGGTCACCACCTGCACACCGACACTTGGTCACTCCAACGTCTCAACCTTATTTTCCTTTCATTTCGAGTGTGCTGTGCTGTTTCTCTCAAAAATGTGCGTTTTTAAAGAAGAAAACATTCAGCAGAAAATGAACTCGGCAATTAAATTTGGACCTACTATAGTAACATACGCCCTGTTGTGTCATTACTGCTTGCTTCAAATTCCGTCCACCCTCAAACAACAACAGCTGAAAGATTTGTCCAGACTTGTAACAGTTCAAAATTCCATCCACCTACAGATCACAACAGCTCAAAGTTCCATCCAGTCACATGTCACAACAGCTCAAATGTCCATCCAGTCACATGTCGCAACAGCTCAAAGTTCCATCCAGTCACATGTCACAACAGCTCAAAGTTCCATCCAGTCACATGTCACAACAGCTCAAAGTTCCATCCAGTCACATGTCACAACAGCTCAAATGTCCATCCAGTCACATGTCACAACAGCTCAAAGTTCCATCCAGTCACATGTCACAACAGCTCAAATTTCCATCCAGTCACCTGTCACAACAGCTCAAAGTTCCATCCAGTCACCTGTCACAACAGCTCAAAGTTCCATCCAGTCACATGTCACAACATGTCACATTTAAATTCCATCTAAACTTGTGTGCCCATGCATAGCCAAAAGTCCATACTGATTTATGTTACTACAGCTCAAAGTTTATTCTGCTACGTATCACAAAAGCTCAATGTTTCATCTAAACACACGTCACAACAGCTGAAAGATCCGTCCATCCAGAATTTTATCATTAGAGCTCAAATTCATCCAGCAGCACGTCACAAGAGAGTTCATCCTCTGTAGCGCCCACACACATTTCCGCTTCAAACGAAAATCTGCTCATAGGAAATGTCACACAAAGACCATTCTTATTTCCACTTCAAATCAAAATCTGCTGTTAGATAATGTTACACAGACCCGATTCTTATATCAACTTCACATGAAAATCTGCCTGCCCGTGGGAAAAGAACGCTGGCGCACGACCCAATTGACGCATAAGTTGCCGAGTTGAGACTCAAGAGAGCCACCAACCTGCCTGTGGGAGGTTCCGAGGGGCGACAGAGCGGCAGGTTTGGGTCCGGATCGCGTGTCCCACCAGCACACCTGGCCGTTCCTCAGGCCTGATACCAAACCAAACGTGATAAGTTGTACACCGATATTGCAGGCGTGGTGAGTGTTCCTGAAGCTTTAAGTATTCCTAATCTAGCCTCCATTTTAGTGTAACTTTTTCTACGATTTTCGAAACATAACCTATGTTCCGGGCGGTTAAAATCATGGATGCCCCCACGACTTGTGTAAAAGAATAGTTGAAGATGCATTATATAAATTTTATTCGATGAAGATACATTGGTATACAATCTTGAAAAAAATGGGAAAGTTGAAGTTCTAGGTCATCTACTCTGAAGACTTAATTGCATAGCATCTTACGATTATACATTTCAAATGTATATGTAAGGGAAACAATTTGGGGCGTTTTCTAGGTTGTTCAACTGCTCAAGTCATTTTCAAAGAACCAACAAAAGCTCGCGTCATTAGAAAAGCAATCATATATCAACATCAGCTAGACATGTTGACTCGTCTTTGGTATGAGTGTGATATACGACTGAGAAGGAAAAAAGGGAAGGAATGTGACAGAGAAGGAAGTAACAGATGATGGAAAGCATATGTTCGAAAAAAGCTACGCACCACAATTTTTTGAAGTTCTCAATCACGTTGAACTCAATCAAGTTGAGTACGACGACGGAACTCAACTTAGCGCTGCTAACCAGAACGCCATGGTAACCAAAAGCGTTCAAAAATGATAAAGTTTGACGTTTTCGAAAATTCCCCACCTGCACCGATGATGTTTGGCTCTTTGGAGTTGTAGCGCAGCGTGTGGGTCCACGTAGGGCCCTCCAGGCTCACGTCGATGCGACTTGTGGAGCCTGAATATTAAAACTGAGTTATATTTTCACCCTTTTTTCAAAGACAAATCGAGTCAGTGACAAATGAAACAGTAACTTATGATAAATCCCACATCATTATGCTTAGGAAGCATTTGATCCGAGTAGGTGTTAATTTCGCTCGTCAATCAATGAAAAAATTTCATATTTCAATGTAGTAGGTCCCAAATGGCTTGAATTCTGAATGTAATGTGGAAAACGCTAGCTTTCTAATGTACCGTATTCTTAAAGTGTAACAGAGACACCTGAAAATCCCGACACGAAGTTTGATTTCACCTACATTAATTCGAAGCAGACGAGTAAGACAAGAATTTCTGGGATTAAATACGGAAAGCGTCCAGAATGCGCACGTTGGCATTTCTTGATTTTTGAACTACATCTCTTCCTTGTCAGAAAATGTCTTCTTCTCATTCTGTGGAAAAAAAAAAATTTTTCAGAGATGATTGAACTTTTTCTTCGATGTCATTCTTGGTAAATGGTGAGGAGATGAAATTTCACTTTTTTTGACAACTTCTCAGTAAATTTTCAGGTTGTTTTAACCATTGAAGTTTCAAGCAAATGAAAGAATTTTTATATTCATGTTCGAACCCCTTATGAACATGATTCCAGCCTTATTTGTAAACGTGATTTTAATTCAGTAAAAAGTACAAAAATTTTACCCTGACACAAAACGATGTCATTTTAATTTATCAGCGCCAGCTTCGTAACAGCAGTATCATAAGCTTTAACTTTTCATCATCATTTCTCTCGGATGTCGCATCAAGGCCGCTGTAGTTAAAATTGCGTGGCATGAGGTGGTTGAAAAAGTTAGTCTGAGTGCTTCATAAAACACATACGGAATTCAAGTTCAGAAAACTCCAGGTAACTTATACCCATACAACTTGAAAAATGTGCATTCGCTCAACATTGAGGGTCACTTAGAAACCTCGAAGTAACTTTCGCATGAGAAACCGATACAACTTAAAATACATATCACTCACCATCACTGAGTGTCACTTACTGAACTTTCGAGGTAGGTTTCGCATGAGAAACAGATACAATTTGGTAAAAGTGTAATAGCTCACGATCACTGCGGGTAACTTACTGAGCAGTTTCGAAGTAATTTTTACATGAGAAGCCGATACAACTTGAAGGATATGTGAACGAGTGAGTTGTTTGTTTGAATCGCAATCTAATAAGGAACTTAGAACGCAATACATGACATCGCTCACGATCAGTGCGGGTCACTCACTGATGTCCCACACGTAGGCAGTGCGAGGCACGTCCACCAGGGGGCACTGGAAGATCGTGGAGCTGTAGGCGGCCGCTATTTTCCTCGCGTTCATTCCAGGATTAAAGTCGATGCTCGTCACACCCCGACCTCGGAATATGCTTGACATTTTGGGCTGCTCCGCGACGTGTTTTGAGATCTTTTCGCCCTCACTAGCCGGGACTGCGTCTGCGGTGGAGGAAATGTCTTTGTGGCCAATCACCCGAATTTATTTTGAAATCCTTCTATAAATAACGTTCGGAACAGCGTATGGATAAGCAGAATGGCATGCCACGGCTAAAACTTCTATACTTATCTTGTGTTTACAATGTGCAGTGCTATTTCTTGCAAAAATTTACGTTGATAAGCGTTTAAACAAGAGAATACTCAGCGGAAAATGAGCAACAATTAAAGTCGTACCTCCTACTGTAACGGACATCTTCTTAAAAAGCGAGATAATTTTTTATCTTAAATTATCACATAAATCTAATTACTAAATACAAACAGCAACCATCTAACAAAAAGAGTCATAGTATGTACTTTCTCTGGAAATGTTTTTTTTTTCAAACGATTTTAAATTGATAGAATCATCAAATTGCTCAATGCTAACAGTGAACAACCAGCTAACAAAAACAGCCAGAGTATTTTCTCATGAAATAACTATCAAATAACTATCTCATGAAATAAATACCACCAAATAAACTACCTCCTGATCAAAGCTTATTCCATTAAAATCCAATAAAAAAAATCACTGCGAAATATAAAGATAACTAGCACTAAAACAAGTCCCACAGCAGCACCTTCTGTTCCGTGGTCTCTGGAGATCTTTTGATCTTTGGCGTGGCGAGTGTCGTCGATGGATCCACCAGAGCTCACCACCCCGGAACCGTTTTTCTTTTCCGTCCTGGACTCTTTGGTGGAAGTCGACGTCTTCTTCGGGGAAGCCTCGGTGGGGTTGACGAGTCCAACCCCCGCCAAAGGGTCCCTGACGACGTCCACGGTCTTTATGGGGTCTTCCCCAGCCAGCAGCGGTGACGGACCGTAGTCGTCTTCGAAGTAATCTTCGTAGATGTCAATCGCGTTGTTCTGTCTGATGCAGTGCTCTATTTTCTGCATGACCGGAAAAATTTATTGCTTACCAAAATTAAATCGGCTCTGATTGTTTCCTAAATTAGAGTGAATGTGTATTCTGAATTCGAGTTGTCAAAATAGACCATGAAATTATTTTTTTGGTGCAATAAATGATACTTTTTGGAGAGCAAGTCTGTAATCTTTGGTTGGTCATTTTACAGGAAGATATTTCTCTATCATTTGTATCTCAGGAAGTGAAATCAGACGAAAAGTAAATGCTCGTACGTTTAAAAATAACTGCCATTGGACATAAAAGGAAAACATAACATTAGTTGCCTAAAACATAAATCCTTTTTTGAATACTGCTCTCACTACCCAAGTAGGAGAATTAATTATAGGTTGAGAATATTTACGATAGGTCTGTAAATTTTCCACATGTTTTTGATGGCGCTTAAACTACTTTTGAATTGAATGGTTAAATTTTTAATAATTTATTGAGTTAGGAATAAAAATATGTTGCATTCCATAGCTGAAAATTAGATTACGCTCATTTCATTCATGACAAAGCACTAAAGCTTTAATTCAAAACAAGTGTGCAATCGATCAATTCTTTCATAGCATTCCCTAGAACAAGGAATAAGTGTAAAACAAGTCCTAAGCAATGATTTTTCAAGCTTCGTTTAATCATAACTGTCTTTTCCATCACTTTTAATCATTAATATCTGTACGTGGAGCGCATGCCTGTCAATGTCACCAGTGTTTAATCTCACAACGCATCGACCATTGCATTATATCAGCGATGACTTACATTATTGACGATGGCACATTGAAATCGATGTCGTGATTCAAGCCCTGTTCTCAACCAAATACTAACGCGGAAAGCAAGGAGTGTTAAAGAAAATAAGATAATTTCTCAGTTAAAAATCGCCGCCGGCGTTTGCGCCAATGTGCGCAGTATGACTCGAGTGGCGCAGTTCAGAGCAGTTCAGAGCAGTTCAGGGCAGCAACATTCATGTGAGGGCAGGTTGCTGCAACATCTCAAGTGGCTGCCGAGGCTGCCGTGTGACTTCACAAAACTGCGTCGGTTCAAGCAGCGTTTTTGCGCTAAAGGCGGCTATTATGGTCAAGAAGACATTTTTGCGCAGCCGCTGCTCACAGCCGGCGGTACTGGCCACAAGAAATGTGGGCGGTTTGCTCCGAACTCATCGAGATTTTTATCGTGACAAAACGTAATAAATTGTACACCGATATTGTTAAAGTGATACGTGTTCTTGAAGCTATATATGTTCACACTCTAGGTTACATCCCAGAGTAACTTTTCTATGATTTTCGAAATATAACCCATCCTCTAGGCTGCTAAAATCATGGATGCCGCAGCGAAAAAATAGCCTGGGAGTGAAGTTGGGACTCTCACAGCGCCGAGCTGCAGCACGCTGTGGATGTAAAATTCATCTTTCTCGATCTTCTTGCGGTAGCGCAGAGTTTGGTCGCCCTCTGCGCAGTTGACATCCTTCGGCCAGCCTCCTTCTGCGTGCCGCATGCCGGAATTGGCGAACTCCTGCGTCTGGGTGTTCACCTGTCGGGGCGTTGTACCTTTCAATGTGTCTCAAGTTATGGGATGTCATCTTTTGGGATCCTCAACTATTAAGAATGTGAATTAGTTTTAGTTTGTTCAACTCTTAAGGTGCTTGGTTCGAGTTATGAATAAGTGGAAGTAATATTTATCCTATGTTGAGGTACGCATGAGATGATATCATGCAAATCGAGATTCAATAGTAAGCTATACACAATTATGTGTTGAGTACAAGTTTTACGATCATTTTACCAAGAAAAAAGAGCCGGCGTTCGATACTTTCTACAGTGCTAAACAGGGTCGGATGATTCATAGAATTTTTGAAATGGTACCCAACGATACACATGTAAGCGGTCATTGCCTGCACCGATCCTGGGAGCACTTGCTCTAATAAAATGCGATCCGAGATTCAGTGTGAATGTATTCTGTACTCGGCGAGGCAGCGCAGTATTCCACCAACATTGTGTGAAGTACTTAAAGAAAGTTTAACAGTCAGGTACAAAATGTCTCACGTATGAGAGATCAATCTTCTTTTTTGTAATTACAAGACTTGAGTCGATCACATCGGTCTCTAGACACCTCGTTCTTCTTGTTTCTAGTATACTCAGTTGATACTATTGAAATCCTCTTTAAAGACGTGACTTTCAAGTATTTACTCCTCAGAATAAATTATTTGAAGCTTAAAATCAGAAAGAAATGAGATCTAAAAATCTATTGTACGAATGTTCCGGGCTGCTAAAACGAACGAGTAATGAGAATATAAGAAGTTTTCAGCTCTCTTCCTTGAAATATATGTATGCTACGCTGAATTTGATTTAAAATCTCCATCTCAACACTTCACTCGTAAATAATACCTTCATCTGGTGGAAGAATGAGGGGGCATAGAAAACATAAGTAAAGTGGTTATGGAAATTCGATAACCCACTTGTAATTTTGTAAAACAGGCTTGTGTAACCTTTGACTGCTGACCGGATTGAAGTTACGCACATAACACTGTACAAAACAATAGCACAAGGGAGAAACAGGAGTAATGCTTGTAACACACCGGGGTGACAAGGTTTGCAACATTACCTGCAGGTAAACTGGACACAAAGCAGAAATACAAGTGGTACATTGGGTCAAAGAGATTTGTAGCATTACCAAGAGGTATGCTGTAGAAGAAGCAGTAATACTTCAACACATTGGGCCCAATTCCTTAGTAACAGTACTTACAGGTATACTGTTAACAAAGCAGTGATCCAAGAAACACGTCGTAGTAACGGTATCCGTAACATTACGATTTTGAATCATATTATCACTTTGACTGCGGCAGGCAAAACTGAAGTTTGATATTCAACTTTACTTCGAAATAAAATGTAGTGAACAATGTTGAAAATTGCAAACATTAGCTGCATTATGCCTTCATTTAGTTTTGGTTATCTTTGAAAATTAAGTTTGTAACGGGTCGGTCAGCAGCATTGTGAAAACTCCCTCCGTGTACCACCGGTGGCTCACGTCGCAGTCAAAGTGTTAAACATCGAAGATTTTTTGAAACGTACATCCAATGGAGTAATAAAGACACGACAGCTACCTGATGCAGTGCCACCTCCGGAGCGTTCTGGGTGGCGACTTCAACAGTGGGAGGGATGATGAACTGATTGGCCAGCTCCGGGTCCGGTGGGATGGACACCGTCACCGTCGTGGGGGGTGAGCTGAACAGCGCCCTCCGGCCCTGGCCGTAGAGGTCATTTTGTTCGTAAAGGGAGTGGCTTACGCGTGATGTGATGTTTTGGAAGACTGCAGTGGGAGAATGGCAGAGAGTTGAAAAGTTTTTGCAAGCGGCACTGATTTTTTTAAAAGTATTTTGGTAAAGAGATGTTTGAGGACTGTTGGAAGACTGCATTAGGAAAATGGAAGAGAGTTGAAAAGTTCTTTCAAGCTGCACAGTTTAATTCTCAATGTATTTTGGTAAAGAGATGTTTGAGGACTCTTGGAAGATCGCTTAGAGAAAATCAAATGCGATACAGTTTTGTTATCAACTTATTTTGGTAAACGGTTGAGGTAATATTTGAGGATAGTTGAAAGATTACGAAGGAAGAATCGAAGAGAGTTGGAAATGCCTATTGAAATTGAATGCGATCTCTACGTAATTTGGTTGACGAATGAGGTAATGTTTGAGGACAGTTGAAAGTGAAAAAGGGGAGTTACCGAAAGTTAAATCGGCTTCTAACGGGACATCTATTCTTAACGTATACTTAATAAAGAAAATAATCGATGATGTCTGAAAAATAGCGAGGTGAGAATTGAAGAGATTTGAAGAAACAATGAATGGGACACTTAAGAGTATTCTTGACACATCTTAGTACACATACTCAGCAATTTTGGTCGGCGACCGCGCTAAACACAACAGGATTTTAATCCCAGCAATTAATTGATCAATTGAATTTCATAACTCACTGGGCACTGGTTTCGTTGGGAAGTGTTATAGTTTTAAACTTCAGATCAGTAATGAGGTCCAGTAAGAAACAGACTTCTACGATCGTTTGACTTTGGAAGGAAGTCCAGTTTCCAGCATAAGAATTACATTGAAGCTGCTGAATGGTGGCTACGCAGTAAATACCCAGAGGGACCAAGCGAAAAACGTGGACCAAAGGGATATTTAAGAACATTGACATAAATTACAGAACAAACACAAGGACTATTTGACAACCACACACTTGCAATAACCATGCGAAAATCGTTAAGCTAATTAATTTATGCGTACTTAAATACAAATATTTCAAACGAACCTTCAGCTCAGACACCTTCTTAGTGACAACCACAGACATGTTGCGATCAAATTTGACAGGCTTCTTGAATTTTGGAAACTTGGCGACGGAGACCAAACTTCCGAATGTTATTTGGGGTAATCTGAAGCCTGTTAAATCTGCGGCGGACTTCCAGGTGCTGTTGGGGGAGAAGATGGAGTGCGCGCCGCCTGAAGAGACGGAGGTCTTCGTCCTCTGCCTTCCGTCTGTGTTGCTTCCAGGACTATGTCTGTCACCGGTGCCTTTAGGATTTTGTCTGTCGCTGTTGCCTCTAGGACTTTGTCTGTCCCCAGAGCCTTTAGGACTTTGTCGGTCCCCGGAGCCTTTAGGACTTTGTCGGTCACTGTTGCCTCTAGGACTTTGTTTGTCCCCGCTACCTCTAGGACTTGGCTTGTCCCTGTTGCCTTTCGGACTTTGTTTTTCCTCGTTGCCTCCAGCAGTTTGTCTGTCACTCGCATTGATTGCAGGGACCTCGGCGCCGAGACTCCGGCGCTTGCCGCTTTTGACCTGCAGCACACAGCGCATGAGACGCCATCTCTGTGAGCCCGACCCGGTCTAGTTCTTCGCCGGAGCGTCTGTGATTTCGGCCGCCCAGTTCACAGGCTACCTTTGGGTGGCTAAAATCAGGGATGGTTCGCCGAAAAAGTTAAACTGGGGAGTTCATCTCTCAACTTCAGATGCTCTGAGTGTCTTTAGTCAGAATCAAAAACTGAAAAAATACTCGAAAGATGCAAAAATTTTGAATTTGAGTTGTGCGGGTGGAAACTTGTAGTAATTCGTGTTTTAATTCTAATTTATGCATACCAAGAAAAAGCTGTCAATATAAGGAACGCTTGGAAGGCCTTAAGCAATCTTGCCTGCTCTCTGTGAGCGTGCAAACTTTTGAACTGCGTATTTTTGACAAAATAAGATAGAATTAAATAAAAGTCGCATAGTGAAGAATGCTGAAACTAAAGGCAACAGTCGCTGACACTTGAGCTAATTTACTGCAACTCAATTAATATTCTTGGCCGAAATAGACTTATTTCGGAACCATACAGCGTACATCAGCTTGTGAAAGAAAAGCCTGCAATTATTTCACGACCTCTTTCAAGTCTGTTACGAAATGAGAACTTGGCTTCCATTTCTCGAGGTGTTAATGGGATTTTCCAACACCCTGACACCAGTCATCGGCATACAGATGCACTGCTCTCAAAAATGATGAACAAGAACTTCTGATATACGAGTACTCTGCGGGCGTGCAAGGACCTATCCAACTCCTGCTGCACATCTAATAAAAATTTGTTAGGGTTTCAATTAGGTTGTGAGTTTTAGAAATTTAGTGAGATTTAAGTTTCGATCAGTCTGGAAGTGAGATTTTTATTTGAATTAATTTGGAAAGGCGTGGTGACGTTAGGTTAAATAAAGAGATATGAAGCCATACTATTAAAGTATTTCTTCAGCTGTCATGCAGATCAACTTGGGCAAGACATTTCCGATCATCACAAAGGGCTAATGAGCAAAAGATTCTCTCGTTCTATTTCTATCTTTGATCTTTTATCTTTCTGTCATAGGCTTTATCTTTATCCTTTATCTTTCATAGGTCAGGGCTGTTAGGTTTTTTTAGGTAAAAGAATCCAGTTTAGCTAGTTTTTTCCCGAAAAAACGACAAATCGAAAATTTTCGTCAGAAAAAGGCTCAATGTAGCAGCCCTGATAAAGGCTGGTCGTGACGAGTTGCCATGGCAACGATGTTCAATGGTACCATCATGTTCTCGATAAACATGGCCCATGTTGCCCTCTCAGGATGAAAATGCGGTCACACAAACAGTGATTTCTGATGCTTTCTGGAAATTGCGAAAAGTGTGTAGAAAGTTAATGTTATCCGACGTTAGAATAAGGAGAAAATTTTGTGACACCAAACGTGTGTAACGTAGCAGTTGACTTTGAATAAAATTTCTCATAAATGAAAGCTTCGACGGGGGCAAGGTACCTTTCTTCTACTAGTGCCTATTTTCTATGATGATGGACCATTCGGAGGGTTGTGCCAGGCCTACATTTGCTGGCTGTTCAGACCAGCGGCCTAAACAAGCAAGGCACAATTGAAAACAAATTCTTTGTTGGCACACAGGTCATCGAGGGAGACCTGGGATCATTTCCAGATGAGCCCCGCCACTAATGCAACACACAAATTCACCCACTTGCAACTTTCGAAATAATTCACATATAGACTTCAAATAATGCTCAAACGAAAGAATGTATTAATCTTTTGTTTGAGAGTAATTTGAAGTCGATAGGTACATTGTTTCGAAAGTTACAAGTGGGTGAACTTATGTGTTGCATTAGTGGCACGGCTTATCTGGAAAAGATCCCAGACCTGATACTGAACGCATGAAAGACAATCTCAACTTCGCAACAAGGATTCAGTTGTTAGAACATGCGCGCGCTTACGAAAGTTTCCACATTAAAGATGTGACGCATTAATGCAACGCAATTCGTTTTACGTTTGATAATTAATGCTCGTATAAGCGAAAGGCTCGCCTCTAAAGATTCTTTGTGAAAGAACGCTTTGTTCGGCTATACAGATTTTCATCCCATGCTTGAAAGTGATGAAGGAAAAATAAATTTATTACAGGCTCAGTTAGACATGTTCCCTAAGTGGTTTTAGTGATAAATCAAAAGTGATGATTCAAAGATGGGTTGAAAGACAGGAATAGGGAGAAGTGTAAGAAGGTGCAAGGGCCACAGACTGTGCAACGATGTGCAAACAGGCACTACTCGAGCCTTATATACTGCATCACTATCTCTTCCCAAATTTAACAACGCACGCAAAATCAAATCGCAAAAACAAAATCCCTGTGATTATTAAATCAAGCCGTCTTACGTCGATTTTGTACTCTATTTTATACGAATTCACGGCCGAAAGCTTTTCGAAGCCTGTCTATGAGCTTCATTTCCTTGTAAAGTACTATCCTCTCTCGCTTATTGAGAAGGTTGATGCCAGTGGTCGTCTCGCCTCAGACTGGAAAGTACTGATGCTGCTTTATGATTTCCAAAGCTCCGTAAAAAATAAGAACACCAGATAAAGCTTTTCAAATGATCTCAATGGGCTATTGTTGGCAACGCCTTGCTGCAAGAAACGCTGCCAATTCTTGTTTGTTCTTTAAACGGAGGCTGTAAAAGCTTCCTGAGATAAGGGCGAGGTGAGTGGGACATGTGTACTTGCTGAGCAGGAAGAAGAGATGATGTCATACAGAAGAAGTAATGATGTCATAGAGAACATAGGATAATTTATTCCAATCAATCAATCAAGCCTGATACATATCATCTTGTACATTGGTTTTTCAAACGCCTTATAACTAACACCAGGACGCAATGACGGTAACCTCCGGGCAAGCCGGTACCCATTTCCGACATCTGGGTAGAGTGGGGAATTGTGCTCAAGTTCTCCCTTTACAAAACGGGGAGAAATCCCTGCGCCGTGCCGGGATTCGAGCTTCAAATATCTTCTCGGAAGGACGCGTTCTTAAACACTCGGCGACGGTGATCATAACCAGCAATGAAGCAAGGATGTCATACAAAAAAAGCAATGAAATCATAGAGAAGAAGCAACAGTATCAGCGGCTGCTAGTAAATGTGCGGCCGTGTAGGTTAGGGACCCTAACACAAAGCAAGTTAAATATCTATTTTCTAACGAAAAATACAATCCAAGAAAGCAGGAAGCAAAATTTAAATCAGCAATATTAAGTGGGGGAAGTTCAAGGTTATTTCGAACGGAAAATTTAGGAGCAGCCAATAATTGATCATCAAATGTTTTTGGTACTGGGCTTAGGAAAGAATTGAATTGAATTAAAGTAATTAAAATAACTATAAATGGATCAGTGATATTTTCTACAACCAAACCCTGCATGCAGTTACTCACAAATAAACATCGCCGAAGCCAACAAATTCAGGCAATTAATTTAGAGCTAAACTTGGAATAGATTTACGGGGGGCGAAGAATGGCACAGATTTTTGAAATGATCTAAAATAGACGGAAATTAAATGAAGGGATGGGTCTCTAATTTAATAAGCTTTAATTTTGGGTAGAAAAAAGGTGCTATATGATTGGGAAATTTTACGTGAACCTAGTTATGGACATGCACACGGTTTACCTGGCAGGTTATGGACATGCACACGGTTTACCTGGCAGGTTATGGACATGCACACGGTTTACCTGGCAGGTTTAGGGCCATCGAAAGCGGCTACGCAGCTTAGGGATAAGAAGACATGGTAACAGAATTATTTAAATTTAAGAAAGCATTTCAGAAACAATGTTGCCGAAAAGTGTCTTGCGTTATGGAGAAAAAAATATTGTTTTAAATTTTAAGTTTTGGCAGCCTGTGAAGCATTTTACAAGATAATGTTTTAGCATTTAATAAAGCGGAAAGTGGAGCTCGTTATTGAAATGAAAACATAGACACAGAAGGCTGATTTATTTAACAAAATTGCCACGTAATCCAAAAAATGAAACGAGTTTACTTAAAAAAGCGAGGAAAAGGTTTCTTTAGACTGAACTTATATATTACATTAACCTTGACCTAAACTTCAACATTATTTTGAGCATTGCGTCCAAAACACTAAGATCTGTGAAGGGGTACGGGGAGTTTAACATATTAAGCGTAACAGTTGAAATTTGACACTTTCTAAGTGAGAATATAATTATAAGTGGAATTGGATAAATGAATTCCATCATTTCCTGTCCCACATGTAAAGTCTTCTTACGTCTCGCAGTCTTCAACATGAGACACAACCAGTCTTCTTACATCTCGCAGTCTTCAACATGAGGCACAACCAGTCTTCTTACGTCTCGCAGTCTTCAAAATGAGGCACAAGCAGTCTTCTTACGTCTCGCAGTCTTCAAAATGAGGCACAACCAGTCTTCTTACATCTCGCAGTCTTCAACATGAGGTACAACCAGTCTTCTTACGTCTCGCAGTCTTCAAAATGAGGCACAACCAGTCTTCTTACATCTCGCAGTCTTCAACATGAGACACAACCAGTCTTCTTACATCTCGCAGTCTTCAACATGAGGCACAACCAGTCTTCTTACGTCTCGCAGTCTTCAACATGAGACACAACCAGTCTTCTTACATCTCGCAGTCTTCAACATGAGACACAACCAGTCTTCTTACGTCTCGCAGTCTTCAACATGAGACACAACCAGTCTTCTTACGTCTCGCAGTCTTCTAAATGAGTCTCTCCCCTGCACACTGTATCACTTATCCCATACACTTGAAGGTTTATTTTGTCTTTTATACTTTGGGCTCAGGTACGTCAAGGTAACACGAGCTGGCGAAGTAAGAAGAGCCAAGGTAGTCATCGCCTATAACGGGTAGGAGAGATAAGGCGTACTATACCTTCGTCTGTTAAGTTAATGGAACGTTTTGAGGATGTTCTGAGAAGTTTAACTCTTTAGTGAACGAAAAATAGTTTGAACTAACTTGTCGGTTCTTGCTTGTCGGTTTCTTGGTCTTTATCTTTACGTTGTCTATAAAATCGCTTTGGAAGTCATTGTTGTCGACTGATTTTTACACGTTCTAGTACTTTTGGAGACAAAATATACCGCTTAATATTTTTTTTGAATTTTGTTTCACTGAAGCGAAACCTTTAATCAGTCGAAGAATCGGCAGAATTATGCAGATTTCTTCAACGAAGACAACCACATGAAATTTTAAAACCATTAAAGGAATTTGAAAGTGAAGGCAAATGAAAATACGAGTATGTAACTGATGCTTGAGCTTCTCAAATTTTGATGGCTGCCAACAACATTACTGGGTAGCAACAAACTTTTTCAATCCAAATAAATTTCACAGCTTTTCGAAAAATATTTTTGAGGTATGCTGGTAGCTCATATCCGGTGGCCATATTAGTTCCTGCACTTATTTTGCAAAGAAATTCTCTTGCAAGACAAAAACTTGGATATTAAAAAGTTTATTTCAGGCACTCACCAATGCTGCGAAACTCATCGTGTCGGTGGACCGCTTCTCTGCAAAGGAAAATTAATGGATTTGAACCCGATGTTTGGTCTCCGTGTAGGCCAGATCTCTAACCACACGCATTCACTTGTATTTTTTTCACTTTTCTTCAGTTTACTGCAGTGTTTCAATTTCTTTTCCATGAGATTCATCTTTAATAGCATTTGTTAAGAAACTCTCCAGGAAACCTAGCTCTTCAGTAAAAGGAAAATAGTTCGAACAAACTTTGTATGTTCTGAATAATTAAGGCTGCTAAGCTAATTTTGTGGGTGAATGAGAGGTGGTTTTGAGATGTAATAGGTACATTTTGAGTGTGATAATATTAAAATATGACTACAGATTTCTTCATTGGTGATTGTCACATGATGCAATAAAGGTTTAAACATAACAGTTTCAGGATTCTTCAACACTATATTGATTGCACAGTGAATATTAAATTTTAATCGTGGTAATGTGCACAGGCTAGAATTAAATCTTTATGAGAAAATGATGACCACAACAATTTGAAAAGATTTCAATGATATTTTCATAGCAGAATAATTACCGCAACAATTTGAGATGATTCCAATCAAATTTTTATATCAAAATGATCACCACGAGAATTTGAGATGATTACAGTCAAATTTTTTTAACGGAATGATTTTGAAAAGATTCCAATCAATAATCACAACCGAACAAATAATCAATGTAAGGCAGGCATGGGAATGGGGTGGGTAGATGCGCCTAAATTCCTGACCAGCGCTCAAGGGAGAGTAATGTTCTCAGTAACAACAGGAAAATTCAGTTGAATATTAAGAAAAAGTAACTGAAACGCAATGGAAATATTTGATGGACATTTAAATGGAAATTTACTCAGAAATAAACTCCCGTTGAGACTAGCAACTAAAGAAGCATGGAATTTTGTGGCGTAGGTTTTTTGCCTAATTTGCTTTAGGAGATTCCCAAAGTAAAAAACCCATCAATAATATTTGCGTAAGGAATTTTGATTAATCATTAGTTAATTGTACATGCATTCTGAATGGTTCTCGGGAGGCAAGGATGTTTTTAAATGCACTAAAAAGACCACGCAAATTTTTGAAATTTTTTGCAAAATGACTACAGTTCGTCTACACTTTCACAGCACGGATAAAACTCAAGTTCAAAATTCGACTTTAATCAAAATCTGTTTCAGTCATTAATTTTGAAAGTACAAATATTAAATAGATTGTGCCTTTATTCAGTTTTCATTAAGTATCTATGGAAATTGATTCTGTAGCTCCTGGTCGGTCAGCAGCAATATGAAAATCCCCTCAGTGACCCCCGGTGGGACACGTCGCACTCAGAGTGTTCAGATCAAATTTTAAACAATGAGGTTCTGATTCCTTAAATTGTGTGGTCGTGAGGAGAAAACAAGGCTTTGATCTTTGTAGTCACTTGTCATGAAATGGACAATTTGAAGGCAAAAATACAGTGCCCTAACCCACAAAACACAGAATTTTTGGACACTCAAGTTAGAGGGTTGCCAAACTGGCTTTTCGTAGCCGAGTTACAAACTAGGAACTGAGTTAGGAACTGGGCCACTCTGCCTGAAAGACATCTACGCCGCTATGGGGTGAAATTAGCACTTAATCCACTCTGACAGTTTTGACCTCTGATTTGTGGGTTAGGACACTCTGCATATTTGCCCTCCAATTATTTTTCCTCAATGACAAATACGAGAGAATTTTTACTCTATTCTTGAACTAATTTCATTATCCTATGTCTTTTATAATTATCACTGGAAAATGATTTGGTGTCGATTATGAACGTCCGCGCCGTAGAAGCGGCGGCGACCAGCCACCGTTGTCATGGCAACAGATGCCAGAAGCGTCCTTAGCAACCAGCCGCCGCTCCCTAGCAACGCCATACTTACCATGGTGAAATGAAGATCCATGTTTTAGGAACATACTTTACCTCTCAAATTGTAAACATATCTCAAAGATCAATCTTAAATTGTAGATGAACTTTAAATTAATTTCATTTCGTGTATGTTAAATGTTGGATGAGTTGTGAATAATAATTCCGAGTTTAAATCCGTCGAGTTTGATTTGCAGTGTTTTTGGGCTGCTGGAAACACTCTAAGGCTCGCAGAAGCTCCGTACACACTCAGAATGAACACAAATAGTACACGCAGGGCGCTACAGCATAGACGTCCAGATAACGTAATTGGAAGTAAAATTGATTTTCAGAATTTGATTAATGACTTCACTTAATTTAATGGAGAGCGTCACGCTGTGTTTTTCCATCGAGTGGAAAGGCTTCTCAGGTGCGTCGCTACCGAATTTTTGGACACCAGGTCGGTGCTCAAGATGTGCTCATCTGCTCTACCTCGTGCCAGGGATCAATAAACGGTAGAGTTTGCAGCGTAAGTTCTACGTTGACTTGGCTACGCTACGCGTTAAATCTTCAAGTTTGTATTTTTTCAAATAAAAGACATTCATTATCTGGTTCTTGCACAAAGTTGTCAGATGCTGCAGGATTGCCAGATGCTGAAGGGTCGCCAGATGCTGCAGGGTTGCCAGATGAAGAGTCGCCAGATGCTGCAGGATTGCCTGATGCTGAAGGTTTGCCAGAGGCTGCAGGGCTTCAGAACAAACTGGAGATAAAACTGCGCCTCCCCTCAAAAAAAAAGTAACGAAGAATTTGTCACAAAACATCGTCACAAGAATTAAGTACTGGCAGAAGCCTACAAAGGATGTTTTATTTAAATCAAGCCTGATACATATCATCTTGTACACTGGGTTTTCAAATGCCTTATAACTAACACCAGGATGCTATGACGGTTACCCCCGGTCAAGCCGCTAATCATTTCCAACATCTCCATGGGTAGAGGGGGGAATTGTGGCTGATGAGCCTCTTTTCGATTTCCCAACGGGGAGAAATCGATAAGCCTCTCGGGCAGCTATGTAGTTGATGCAGAGGCCGTAGCAAAGTGCGTCACACCGAGAAAAAAATGCAAAATATCTCCGGGTTACTCTCATAATGGCGCCTGGAGTGACTCTCATTATACTGAAGTTTTTGGTAGCTCTATTGCCTTCCAAGAACTCTCTGCATTGACCAGACATTGATCGCTTCAAGTTCAAACCTCACTTGAATTTTGTCAGGCACAATTTAATGGAAAATGTAGCCGGCTTTTTGAACAACTTTTCCAATGGTCCGTCTGGAAAATAAATAGGATTCGACGCGACAATAGAAAATGTTAAAAGGTGTTCAATTTGACTCGACCATTACGAAGCAAGGGACGGAAATGTCAAGTTTGGATCGTATGTAAATAAGCTTTGCCGCCGCCGGCACATCCTGCTTTAATTGGACGTAGTTGGCCGTGGACAAGTACTTATATGAAAATTCTTTTAACCTACTAATATAAAAAGGACGTTTTCGATTTTGGTTCCAGGGATGTCGATCCCTTAGTAGTGTTTTGATATATCCTCGTCAAGATACATTTAGTTTAACATTCCTTTTTTCGCAGTGCCGTGAGAAGCATTGTTTGGAGTTATCAGTTAACTTTTGTGATTGTCAAAACAGCGAAATCTTTGACGCTAAAAAAAGTCACATCATTCTTAATAAATAAGTTTTGGTCTCGATCATCTACATTAAGACTCTCATGATTTCCATGTCAGTATGTAGGTGCAAATTTTGATGAAGAGTGGTGTTAGTACGTCAACTTCTTGCCTTGTGTTGATGTGTGTCTCAAAATTTGGCGCGTAATTAGCGCTGTTAAGACGCCTAAAAAAAAAATAATATAAGGAACTGATTTTGTGTACCCTAACTTGGGTGCTAGTGGTCATTATACATATATTTCCCACTCCACTTGATAACAACTTAGTTAAACAACGACTACGGTTTACAAGTGCTTTTTATCCCAAATGCAGCAAGTTTCAGAACTCTTTGAAGAAACTTGAATCCATGGTTAAATAGACTTAATTTATTCTACGGAGTAGTGCCCAAAAATGAATAGTTTAAAGTTTAATGTGATTTATAAGTGAGAGGCAAATCAAAAATTAAATTCCTATAAGCTTCACTACACAGGAACACAGAGCTTAAAGTTGAATTAGTAGTCACAATGGGTGTTCGAAATTGCGCCCACTTGGTGCGGTGCATTGTGGAGACCTCGACGGAATGATTGCCAAACTCGTGCGGAGACACCAGGAGTTTCAACAATCTTTGCAATAATCAAAGATAATGCAATAATAAATAATTTGCCTTCTTCTTCTTTTCCTTCTTCTTTTTTGACGTAACTGGTGTTTTGAGTACTTAACTCTTTAGGTGTCCTCAGAAGTAGAAGTCTAAGACACCATGTCAGGAGAACTGGCGGGCCAAAAAATTGCTCTGTCCTAACCAGTTCATTTGATATCAACTTCCAAAATGTTGGCAATGTGAAGTTAATTGCCGGAGTCCTTAACATGACGGTTCATCCAAGGTACATGTAAAGTGAATTCAGCAAAGAACACGTGTAGGATGAATGTTCCGAATGTATTTGAAGGCGACTATGTATTTCTTCTCGCGGTTTGAATGCAACAGCGTGTGTTACGAGCTTCTTTTGGTGATAAATCTCTTGATGTTTTTTGGGAGTCTTAAGTACCTCTTTCTTACATCTTTTACTTGTTTGTTATTACTTATAACCTGTTTTATGGAAAAAACGGAGAAGAACTTTGGAACCAGTTGGTAACTTCCATTTGATGCCATGATGCAAAGTAACCTCACTGGAATATAAATTAAAATGTCTTCACGTGCTTCTTGAAATTGCTAGTTTGTCTCAATCTGGGTGATGGCAGCAGATTCGTAAAGTGAT
>JACJUY010009887.1:0-31268 GCA_014220935.1 Platorchestia sp. MABIK | reverse complement strand
AATAATAAATTGTTAATATTTCAAAAACCCGAATTTTTACTGGCAAATTTAATAGAAGAAAAAATGTTTATTTGGCCATTTTCTACTTGGTGTGCAATTTTGTACCTCTTGTTCAGAAACACACTCTATTGCACTAACTAATCAACTCTTATGGTGTATAGTGCATGCAGGTGTTGAATAATGTATGAAAACAAATTTTAATTCAAGTGTTAAATAATTTGAAACTACAGTGAGACGTATGCGTAAGTAAAGAGAAGGCAAATAATTGTATTGGTTGGAGATCTACAATATTTTCATGAACAGAATAGTAAACACAATCGTATCCTTTCCTTCTAGTGAAGTGACACGTTACGTCAGGATTAGAGTGATAAAGCTTTTATTTCTTAGTTTTAGTTTGAGAAATTCCAATACTGCAGTCCACCATTATCTACACAAAAAAACAAACAAAATGATCACAAAATGTTTTCAGTGAATTTTGACACGTTTAGTAGTCTCACAGTCTAAATATTTTTTACTCCTCTATCTGTGACACAAATTAAATCACTTTTCAGCGAAGGATGATAAAATATAACAAAAAGTAAAGCATGGATTAGCATTTAATCATAATCTCCGTCAAACACAAAATTTAACACTCATAAGTGATCATCCTGGTATTAGCATTAACTGTGCATGGGTAATTGGAGAAAAAATCTGCGTAGATAGTCGGAAGAAAACGATAGATAGAAAAGAGAAGAGCACATTTGCGACGGACACAATAAATAGCAAGCATAATTTTGAATCAGGCTAGGTTGAATATGTTCAACATGGATCTATAAGTTCCGATGCAGGCGTTTCAATACTAATTCAGCGATTGCTCTTCTCAGATGGACGCGATCTTCAGATGGATGTGATATCCAATATATTCTAACCTAGTATAAAAACCTTTTCCTGCGTGCATAATAAAATATGTAATGGACATGAAAATGGATTTAATTATATTCTAACATTAGCTTGAGCAACTTTTTGTTTCAGGTACTCCTTAGTTTCTTCATCCTGAATTCACTCAAAATTGAATTTCTTTTTTCTGATTTCATGGAACAGATTGGTGAAAAAGCCCACAAGATGAGATGGTATATAGGCAGTTTAGTCTTGCAGGTTTTTGAATTTTTCGAATGAAAGCTTCATTAATTCTTTATACAGAGGCTCCAGAAGGACAGTTTTATGTTCAGATAGCTTGTTGCGTTTGCTGAAGTCAATAGTACGAAGTTCCTTATGGTGATTGCTGGAATACTTGTACTGCATCAAGCACTCGTTTTTCTGGGAAACTTTCAGCCAGCTAAATTTGTTTCCTTCTTTGTCGAGCGTCCAAAAAGTGAAGTATGACTGGGGTTTGGGACATCGATAAACTTGTCCTTCATGTGAGTACTCACACAGATAAACACGAAGGAAGCGACAATGTTTTTATTGCGGTTTTGTACGCCACAACAGTCTTAAAATGTATGAATCTTGTCGTAATTATGAAGATGATTTTTCTGTAGGAAAGTTAAACCAGATGAACCGATCTCACAACTTCCTCGCTTCCCTTCGATCTCTTGCTAGAAAAAAATGTGGCCCTTATCATGTCATGTGTTTACTCCGAGGTTGTACAACCACAATTACCTTGTATAAAAAACAACAGAAGTGTTGAGGTAAGGAATCGGCTGAGTTTCCTCCAGGTCAAACGTAGTGCGCATTTGGCGGATATACGCTGGGGACATTCCTCTTCTGTTTCCTTTAGTTCCTTGCGCGCAAGTTCAACACGTGTAATCTGCTCCTTATGGACTTTTTTATAGCTACGTCTTCTTTCTTCAACACCTAGATTTCCTTTATTTTTCATCTTGAACTCATCCCATCTAGCACACGAGTCTTTCTTTGGCAACTATATTTTTTTGAGTTATGTCATGAAAACGAATGAGTTGACGGGATGATCAGGATTTCTCTCCGTGTACAACGAATGCATTTTTGGGTAGGTAAGATCAGGACTGAAATATAATTTAGGACTATCACTGGAGTGGGATTTGTACTTCGAGAAATTATTAAGAATTGTTGATACTTTTTCTTCATCTCAGGTAAAATTTTTAGAAGGCACATGCTTGCCTCTTTTATCCAGCAAAGCAATTCCTGCTTTCACTTTCCTTTTGACTACAAAAGTTACACGCTATGGTGAGATTCCCAGTGTAGAACAAAACACTACCTTGCACGCTCTGTGGCCATTTACAGTATAATAAAATGTTTTTATTCTAAAGATTCAGTGGAGTATGGTTGTGACGCTTCACTGCAACCTGCAAAAAAAAGACTTTCATAATGCAATTTACGCAGTAAGGAAAATAGTGGTAACCAGAAGATCTGCAAGCTGCATGAAAGTAGAAACATCTGTTGTTTCGTTAATAATAAGGGAGAACTTCGCCGCGTTTAGTTCAGATACTAGGCTGTTAAAAAATGAAAAAATACTAGTTCCTTTCGTTTGTGTGCTCTTTTTGTTTTTGGCGAATTTTGAGTCAGAACGTACCTTAAAAATGAGTACATGCAGGCAAATTGTTTAAAAGAGTAATGGGTAGGTTATGTTCGGCAATAAAGACACACAGTTTTAGTTCTACGGATGCTACTTTGTTTTGGTGATCTGACGGTTTACTTCTCATAAAATCAGTGACTTTTATCAATTAGCCATCAAGTTTCGCATTGCTTTTATGCTTATCAGTTTTCTCGTGTCTTTTTATGTGACTTAAGCTGCCGGCTATCTCACAATAATTATTGCACAATTTGCAATACCCTTTGCTGGAATTACGTTTGCTGACTTGTAGCCACGATGAATATTTTTCATTCGCTTCTAATTTTAATGAAACTTTCCGTTCATATTTAACATTCTGTTTCTGTCTCAGAGCATCACTGTCCTCACTATCGGAAGAATACTCAATATTCACTTTCTTAAAACTCATTATTTCTCATCGCTTATTGATTAAAGAACAATAAAAGGCAACAAATCATTAGTTTTTCAATCAATGCGCGACCAAACACAATGAGGAACTCATTCCACTCAGTAACTGCATTAGACTGACTCTCATAATCTCACTGACAGGTGACAGTAAATTAGGCGGGGAATAAGCCGCAGCAAACGTGCAGAAGCCGAACCAATACGCGACGAGTGCAGAACAGATCAAGCATACTCATTACTCAAATGCTTGTTAGTCTGAGTTAACAAAACGATGGCATGTATAAGCAATTTTAGCAAATTAAAAACTAGCATTGCATTAAAATTGTTAACACTCTATATTTATATCAAATGTGCACATAAAACTTTAGACTGTAGAAGTGTAGCGCTACACTGGTGACGATGCGATGAGTTCTAAACTTCTAACTGGTAACAAACGCGTTGCGTCACTTTATTTGATCACACATTTTGTTTAATTTACCTCCCATTTACATGAAAAGTTTGGTAATTGCTAAAAATAATGCTAATATATATTGGTAGGATATAATTTCTTAAATATATAATGAAAATCTTTGAAACTTATAAAAATTTTCCGCTTCAGGCTAACGTTGAACAACAATTTCAACAAAGTGACATTTGGAGCAGAACGTACCAAATGTTTACGAACGTACCAATTTCGGCAGCCCTGCTAATGAGCTTGCCGTCAAACTAATGTAGTACAAGCATGAAGCAACTCTGCACTGCGATGCAACAGCTCATCGTTGTCATGGTAACATGCACCTGCTGCAGCGATTATGCCACAGCCAGACAGGAAGCCCCACTCTTTTGTTTGCGCCAGAGTGGCATAAACGACTGAGCAATTCCTTGTTCAGCATATATGCGAAACGCTGTTGCTTATCCCACTTCGCTTATCAATGCCCTAATATTCAGGATTTTGTGGGTTAGGACACTCAGCATATTTGCCCTCCAACTGTATGAGCTTACACGAACCTTATTTTAACTGACAGGTGGAATGCTCCTTGAAAGAGATTTTCGTCCGTAGACGAGCTTGTCCTAACCCTGAGTAGAACATTTCCAAGGCCACACCACCGTCATGACGTCATGATGAGCTGGTGTCATACAAACTGACGCCCACTCATTGCTGAAGCTCCATCATCTAGAAATTCAATAGACAATGTTATTTTGTGTGATAAATAGAAATCAAATTCTCACCCCCTTTTGCGAACTGCCTAATTGCAAAAAGAATGAAGCTTTGTTTTCAAGAACGTTTTTCGCACCGTATCGTACTGAATTATGAATGAATGAGACATTTAGAGATCTAAGTAGAATCAAGATTCATGCCGCTTTTACCTCTAGAGGAAAGTTTCTATGGAGTGCTAAATTCTCAATAAACGGAGGATAGACCAGTCAGTCCAGCCTCTGTGTGATAATTCTTAGCCTCTGAGGGTAGGTACTGCAAAGAGAGCCATTACAGCTAAATACGTGTTACTAATTCTGGTGATGATAAGTTTTATGTGTGTAATCACTGACCAACTTCAAATTTTCTCAGTATTTTTAATAAATTTATCTTGTTGCCTACTGAATGCAGTTGGAAACTGGTATCTCTGATGTCATTTCTGTAATGAGATTTAATGTCTATCCTTATTCATGAACAAAATTTGAATTTTCAGATTTATTCCACACACACAAATATATTACTGGAGAGTAATTTCTGGTAATAAATGTACATGGTTATATGTTTTTCATTAGGAGAAAATTCATTTTGAAATTTTTCGTCATCACAGAAACATCAAAACAATTCAAATATAAATGCTATGCAGGGTGTCTACTGATATTTTATTTCCAAATTTTACAACTTTTTACTACCTTCAACAACAAAAAATTACTACCTATGTTTTACACAATGAATGTTGTCCAAATGTCCAGATGTTAGAAATCAGCCTATAATGCGTAGTTTGAGTCAATGAGACATGCAATAACATAGGTCGGAAAAAATTATAAGCAGATAAATATGTAAAATTCTAAATTAAATACTTAATACTAAATGACGACACCAACGGAAAATTGCAAAAAAAATATCCGAATTTTTTTTGTACCCCTTCTTAAACGGGCTCTAAGAAATGTTTGGCAAAGACCCTGTCTTAACATCTTTCAATAATGAGAGCAGCAATTCATCATTTGCAAAAAAATAAACTGACTGGAAACAAGTACAAGTGTAGACACCGTGTAGACAACAAGTGTAGACACCGAGGGATTGTCCAATCCCTTATAGGAATTTTTCTCATAAACTGCAGCAAATATCTGATTCTGAGAGAAATAAATTTTTAAAATCTTAAAGCTTTTTATACATTTGCACTTTAATTTTAATTTTCAGTGAATTATCACACTTCACAATTTTTTACAACCCTGACAGGTAAAGTAGACCCCTGAGGCAAATTTTTACAACTCTTGACTTCCTTTTTTACTACTTTTCAAGCTTTACTACTTTTTACTGCTTTACTACCTAGTAGACACCCTGTCATAAGAATGAAAGGAATGTCCAATAGGCAACATAAGGTATTAGCATTGAATCAATAAGAGTTAACAGGTGTTCCAGACTTGGAGTAAGAGTTTACTTGAGGTATCAGCCAAGGCTTCTTTGGAGGAATTGCCATGGAAAGAACTTTTGTCTCGAGCTTCAGACTCAAGCAAATCTAGAGGGATATCACTCATTGAATTCAAACATTTTTTAAAAGTTTCATTGATTGCTTCGGGGCTGTTATTAATGGGAGTACCACATTTTGAATTTTGACTGTTCAATGAAACAGATTTACTGAACAAGTCTAAGCGTTTATCAGGAAGTGACTAAGAACAACTCTGAGCTGTTCCCTTCATTTGCATTATTGGATGATTATGAAATCAATTTATTATAAACACAAGGTTTGGAGACCAAATTCATCAGGGCAAGCAAGACAAACTAGATAATTTCTTTTCCAAATTTTTAACGTTACAAAATCGTTCCATTACATCACGTGTAGAGTAGTAAGAAATTCACTCAACAAATTTTTATTGATACACTGTCAATCATTGAAAATTCTGTCACTCTTTAGTGTATAAAAAACAATATTTTGATGTGCAAACATCATCTTCAGGCTGAAAATATATATAAATAAAATTTCCAGTCACATTGGTAAAATACAAATCTAATGCTCAAAGCTATATCAGACAAAGTAATAACGTTGAAAATGACAGCACAAGAAAAGGATTAGAAACAAAATTTGTACCATAGCAATATGTACTTGTAAGACTACAAATTTTAACGTTAGTTTGAAAAACTCAATTTTTATATAAGTGGGACGTCTATCCAAAATCTGGAAAACTCCTGATTTGTGTTTTATTGCTCAATTCGCTAGAGATATGCTTATTTCACAAGCTGTCAAATTTTCAGAATGATCCGAGCATTGTAGGTGGGGGGAATGGGTGTCACGAGACCAGGTATTTACATTTACAAGGAGACCGGATTCTCGGAATTGAGTAATTGGCATACCTCCATGAAATCATGAAATACACAAGAAAATACAGGCAAATCAAAATACGCAAAACATTATGATTCAATGAATAAAATCACAAAATACTCAAATAATGGCGGTACTCATCCGGTGAAACTTACACTTACAACAGTGCGTTTTTCTGGGCGCATCTGCCTTGATGAGATACTGCTTGCATCTTCAGGTTTTTGATGCTCAAGATTGTCGTTGTAAAATTTTATGATTACGGCAGAATATCCCATCACATGTTTATGAGGCTATCATACAACAATTTATCATAAAGGATTAGTGCACCTACGACCACCTCAAACACACTACCCTCTATTACATACACATTAACGCGATTACAAAGTCTTGAATTATACGAGCGTCATAGCCCTCATGACCACGCTATCCTAATAATTGGCCGGCCAACAACCCTTTTACAACTTTAACTACACACGAATACACGATAAAATGCAACCTCTCCTATTTTACATACTTCCAACAGCACAGGACATGATCATGCCTCCAGGTTGCAAGCACATTCACACTGGCATAAGTTCAGATTCTCTGGATATCATCAGTTCAGGAAATGTGCTTTTGACGACTGTGTTCATCTCATTCCGCCTCTGAATCTCCGCACGTCAACATTGCTATTGCGCCGCCCTGCCTGCATAATTAAGTGATTAACATCATTACTTTCGATTCCCCAAATCGTGTTCATTCAAATATTTAGTTTTTTACTTCAATGACATTAAATTTTCAACACATTTATTTCAAACAGCATTTCGTCTAGAGAAAACTATCTCTCACCCTCCCGATGACATTTGATCTTTTTACTTCGACCACCCCGGTCTCGTTTTTTGAATTCCTTTTTTTCTGTTGAAATAGATAGAGAAACTTCAATTACCGATAAAAATTTAAACTTGCTTAATTTCTTGCAGATAAATATTTCAACGCACGCTATATCCACATATTATTTCCAGCACAACTTTAATTTCCACAGCCGCCTATTTATAACACACGTACCTCCTTAGCAGATGGTTCTCGGCGAACCACTACCCTTTTTCCATGCGCTATACCTAAAGTGTTCTTGAGGGCTGCCGTCTTTTTCTTATATGACCAATGACGTCCTCACAACTCCAGAAGCTAACGCTTAAACCCCTCCTGTATGTCGATTTGGCTATTTAATTGGCGGTCCTGACGCTCGCATTCTCCTCTCGTAAGGTGTAGATGCCCCTTTTTGGCTGTGAGAACGCTCCTTCCCCGCCTTCTTACGAGTGCTGGCTTGAGACACTTCCCTCAAAATTCGACGCTCAATCTTTTTCCGTGCGTGTTTTCTAAGGAGTGAGTGTTAGGTCTCCTGCTGCGCTGACATCCTTTCCAATCAGCAGGCAGCGCCGACCAGCAAGTGCATGTGCCACACCCCTGAAAATTCTTGTTTTTTTCTGGTTTTAATTGCTATATTCAACACAGAAGTCCTTGTTCCTTGAAACGAGGGGGGAAGGGGGTGGATTCGAATGCAGCTGCAATCGCCGGACAGTCACCGCATTAGGCACAAACAGAAATATCTGGATTTTGTTTTGTTGGTCTATTTGACGCAGAACTCTTTAGTCTACAATCTAGAAAAGCTACACAACGTTCTTTGCTCCGTGAGAGAGGGAAACGAAGGGGGGAGCACGTCGAGGAGGACGCTGCAGCGTGCGCTCCTGGAGCGGTGATAAGTATCTATGATACGAATCTGTGATACCCCTTGTGGTTCTGGTTCTTTCAGGGAACCATGAAAAACGTACAAGAAAAGATATTCAAATATTTAGATAGCTTTCAGAACATCAACTGCATCAATTTTTTCAAGCCAAATAGCTTGCAAATGATGAAAAATGAAAAAAATGAAAAATGACTCATAAATGCGCTTCCTGAACAGTTGAAGATAAAGAGTTCAATAGCTGTCTCCTCCAAAATTTATTTTTGTAGAGTAATGATTTAAGTCTCATTGAATGCGCAAAGAGTTGCTGCATTGCTGGACGTGGGCTCGTTTTGAAATTCATAGTTATTTATTAATTTCATTGAAAAATCTACGGAGAAAAGCATGACTTTAAAAAAATGAAATTTAATGATAAATAAACTATTGCAAATTTCATAACGACCCCATGTTCAGCTATGCAGCAACTTTTTTCGCACTCAATGAGATATAAAAATCATTACTTTACGGTAATAACTTTCGGAGGAGAAAGCTTTTGAAAATACCCTATTTTTGACCCATTTTCCCCAATTATCTCCGCAATTATGGCGAAAATGTGAAAAAGTGTGAAACGCGAGCCCTATTTACTTTCTAAAATACATACGTGTGCCAAATTCCATAGTTCTGGATCCCATAAAACAAACGTGAGAGCCATTTTCTCGCTTGTGTCCGGACGTTCCCCTTAAAAAAGCTCAAATTTAGGATAAACAAGGTCACGTCTAATTTTAAAAGGTCAAGTTCATTTTTAAAAATGTCAAGTTCAATTTAAAAAAGCTCAAGTTCAATTGAAAAAAGATCAGGTTATATGTAAAAAAGATCAAGTTCAATTTAAAGAACTCAATTTTGAAATAAAAAGCACAAGTTTTATTTAAAAAAACAGTTTAATTTAAAAAAACAGTTTAATTTAAAAATCTGGTTTAATTCAAAAAAGATTAGGTTTAATTTAAAAATGTCAAGTTCAATTTTAAAAGGCTTATGTTTAATTTAAAACTTTAGGTTTAATTTTAAAAAAGCTCAAGTTTAATTTTAAAAGGCCCAAACTTAATTTAAAAAGGCTCAAGTTTAATTTAAAAAAGCTCAAGTTTAATTTCAAAAAGCTCAAGTTTAATTTCAAAAAGCTCAAGTTTAGGAGGACCTCCTACCCTGGACCTTTATTTTTTCAAATTTTCCTTTTGCATTTCTACTGCAACTAGGGGAACGAAAATGCACACAGATATGTAAAATTGAATTCTTAACACATTTAGTTCGCTAAAAAATTTTGATTTTCGCAATAGAAAAAAGTTATTGAGCGAACACATGTTCAGAAATTTTGCATAAAATTTCCATTCATCCCTGCCAAATTTTTTAATTGTCCTTAAACAAATTTGCTCTTAAATAACTCGTCAGTTCATTAATTACTAGGATTTCTACACCTTTTTCACTTCAAATTTATCTTAGTCAAGTTCAATTTAATCCAAGTCAAGTTCAATTTAATCCAAGTCAAGTTCAATTTAATCCGAGTCAAATTCAATTTAATCCAAGTCAAGTTTAAATTAATCCGAGTCAAGTTCAAATTAATCCAAGTCAAGTTCAAATTTATCCAAGTCAAGTTCAAATTTATCCAAGTCAAGTTCAAATTAATCCAAGTGAAGTTCAAATTAATCCAAGTCAAGTTCAAGTTAATCCAACCCTCAGTTGAGTTAAAAATTGGCATAATCACTTGTTAATTTGAGCTTTTTTGTGTCATACATGTATCTACTGGATGTGATGAGCAAGAAAAACGTTTTTCCTTTCAGCAAGGAATACATAAAATTTTTAAAATATTAAAACAAGCTGTCGTAAAATGTGCTAAGTATCCAGCACCAGGAGGCAGAGTGTTATTCAGATCTTTGAGCGGAGTAACAGATAGAAGTCAATTATAAAAACTTCGTATCATACTACACATTAAAGTTGTTTTACAACTCTACATTAATGGCAGTGTGCATACATTCAAATATTTATGTTCACAGGTAATTTTATGTTACACATACACATAGTTTCGAGGATTTATTGACACTAATAGATATTTACATACGTGAAATTTCGTTTTATTACACATATATTTCAAATCATATGCATGCAAATACAAAAGATTACTACAGTTTGATATGAATATTTAATCTTTAAAAAAATAAACACATGCGATTTACTAAGTACTAATGTACGATTCCGTTTGATTACAATTTAAATGAGTACATTACTACACATATACATTCCAGCATTAGCAAGAAAAATGTCGCCACTGCTCTCCAATCTTCATTTTTCAATGCAGCATCTATCACTTTGCCTTTTTCTTCTCGTGTTTTCTTGTATTTTCCTCTCTTTACTCCTTTTCTTGCTCCTGGGCGTAAATTTTCTTGTTCATCTTCACTTGTTTCATAGTCCGTTGATTGGTTGTAGAGATCCATCTTGAGTGAAGCGCTGATCCAAATTAAATGAGAAACACTTTTCTTCTTCACTCCTATATCAGAGAAATCGTTAGATAAAATACTGAAGAAGGTATTTTTAAAAATTATTTTAAAAACCGATGGTACGGAAGTCAACATTACATGCATAAAATCCAAATGTATTCCTATACATTTGTTAAATATGATTGTGATTAATTTTAATTCGACTTGGATTAAATTAAACTTGACTTGGATTAACTTAAATTTGACTTGGATTAATTTGAATCTGACTTAGATTAAATTGAACTTGACTTGGATTAAATTGAACTTGACTTGGATTAAATTGAACTTGACTTGGATTAAATTGAACTTGACTTGAATTAATTTGAAGTGAAAAAGGTGTAGTGTGCCTTTCGTAACGGGTTACGAACCTTGATTTTCCCTACCATTCTTCAAGCTTGAAGAGAAAGATAAAAATTTGTGCCTGCTTCAAGCTTTGGTGGGCGTGTATCCCAGAAGCTGTATCAACCGTGAAGGGCAATGCCCTGACCACTGACCTCTTAATCTATACATTTGTTACCGCACTAGACCATTGTCTAGCGATAGGAGTGTTTCGGAGCTATCATCGTTAACCATTTGCTTTGACTGGTGAGGTAGCTTCGCCATTGTGATGGAGTAAACTATCTCAGACCGTCCCGTCTCCGCCAATCAACGGAGCCTGGAGCAGATGACAGCACACCGCACCACAGCACAGCTCTCCTGCCCAGCTTTGTCTTAGGTACGTCGCCCTTAACAAAAGGCGCTTATTAGGGTGATTGAGGCAAAGTAAAACTTCAGTCATGAAGTTGGCTATTCGCTCTAATTAATTAAAAAATTAATCTCTTGACGTATGCCTCCAATAAGAGTAAATTTGTTTACACTCTTCCAAATTTTCCACTTCTTCATTCTATAAATTTCAGTGGAAGATTTTGTTTAGCAACTTTTAACCATCATTTTTTGAAGAATAACAAACTTCTTCAAGTGCTCTGCTGCATGCTCATGTAATTTTATTGTTGCAGGTTGTAGTCATGAGAGGAGCAGGCCCAGACGGGGGTGCACCCATGTGCCTATTTCTCAGCGTTTCACACGAGTGAAGTGGGGTCGCACTAATTTCCACCGGGCACCAGCAGTCCAGCTTTGAGTTCAAAGACTCATGTAACCGTTAACCCGGGTGTTCTGAGGTTAAACTAAAACTTAAGAGTTGGCTCTACCCAGTTATTTATACCCCGTCTGAAAGGTTTTGCTCAACATTGAAATTATTAATGTATTCGCGCAAAACCCTACTCCTACAATTTTCAACGTAGAAGCTTGATTTTGGTTTCATTTGATGCGGAAAGACTGTGGCAACTCTACAATGCAGGATCATTTTGAATTTCGAGTTTGAAAAATTTATTCATACATTTATTCAAAGAAATGTTCAAATTTTCTTAATTTTACCTAATTTTACAATTTTCATTATCTGTATTTCTATTATAACTAGGGGAACGAAAGTGCACATAGATATATAAAATTAAATTCTGAATATTTATGCTTCTATACAAATTTTTTTATTTTCGGAATAGAAAAAAAGCTATTGTGCAAATATACATATATTTAATTATTGCACACATACACTTGCACAAAACTCTACTCCTTCTACAATTTTCAACGTAGAAGCGTGATTTTGGTTTCATTCGACGCGATAAGACAGCAGAAACAGCGGAGAGAAGTGGGATTTCATTTGGACTCCAAATTAGATCTTTATGGTGGAAAATCTGTGACTGTTTTAAAAAAAAATTTTTGCAAATTTACCAATAAACTGATTTTCTAATTTGAAATTTAAACAAATATTTCATTTTCCAGTTGCCACAGTCTTTTCACATCGAATGAGACCAAAATCAAGCTTTTATATTGAAAGTTGTAGGAGTAGGGATTTGCGCAAATGAATGATTTTAATGTTAGCGCATTCATTTCTTTCTGTTGCAAAAATCAAACATTTTTATTCACACAAATGTGTTTGGAATTCAATTTTACATATCTGTATGCATTTTCGTTCCTTTAGTTGCTATAGAAATGTGAAAAGCGAAGTTTGAACAATTAGGTCAATTAGTTAGATTTTAGGGTAGGATGTCCCCTAATTCAAAAAAGCTCAAGTTCAATTCAAAGAACTCAATGTTGATATAGAAAATATTTAGTTTAATTCAAAAGAAGATCTAGTTTAATTTAAAAAAAGATCAGGTTTAATATAAAAAGGTTAAGTTTAATTTTAAAAATTTATGTTAAAGTTTAAAAAGCTTGAGTTTAATTTAAAACAGTGCAAATTCAGTTTTAAATATTTCAAGTTTAATTCAAAACACATCAAATTTAATTTCAAAAATGTCAAGTATATTTCAAAAGAGATCATGCTCAATTTTGAATAGCTCATGGCTCTAAAAGTGCGTACCTATGTAATAATAACATAATTTAAGTTTATTTGAGAGAATTCAAATTTATTTAGAAGTACTGGCACTTGATTTAGAGTAAATCGAACATCAGACAATACCAAGATGCTGTAATTTTCTACTTAATTTGGCATTCTTACTGACCATTCCTGAGCACCAAATGGTCTTCCTTGAAGAAGTAATAGATGAAACCATTTCATGACATAACAACCAGGCTATGTCTATGCTCCTACAATCACATACAGAAGCATTTTTCTATATAAAATAATTCCATTGGAAGATTTAAAGATAGAAAATAATGTATGAATGCGCTTAGCTATGTTATAATGTGTAAAAATGGAATGATTTATTAACATATTGTCCATGATTTAAAATTATATTTTATACACATTATAGAATGTCATAAAATAAGCCTTGATTTTAGCAGCCTTAAATATAATTTTGAAGCTTTGCAATGTTTAACTTTCCAGTCAGTGCAGTTTGATAATTTTCTCACAGTTACTTATGTCATAGTTTATTTGGGTCATTTGTGTGGAAATTTCCCCACAGATTCGTTCGTGGTGTACTTTGATTTCTGTACTATTAACGTGAACTGCTGGTGCTGCGTGGCAGGTGAGGTCGCGTAGCAGCAGCGCATATTAAGGTGGTTTCTGGTAAACAGGTAGCCAGGCTGTTTTTTGTCGGGCTCAGGCTGCGTCTCGGTCGGAGTTACCTGTTACGTCGGCACGTCGGGAGCACGCTCGGCTCGTGGCGTGGAGTTTGGCGACGGTCGCAGGCCTAACGTTTCCAACCCTTCTTCCTGCATGCTCAAAAGTCCATTGCTTGCTTGTGTGTGTGAATGTGTAAAATTTAGGTTCTTTCTCATTAAACAATTGCATGATTAAGGCGGGTTTCAAACCGCAATTAACTTTCCTCTAAAAGGCGTTTTCGCTGCTCTAAACGTGGGCCAACTTTACCCTATTGCAGGGTACGGTCGTCTCTATTAAACCACTAAACTATTAAAATATTAACTACTATTAACTACTATTAATTATTACCTATTTTCTATTGAACAACCATTTGGCTTCTGCCTTTTCTTATTACTATTAAACCGTATTGCGACTACGATTTCGCTTATACTCCCATCGTCTAATATAGTCGCTACGCGCACTAGAGGATAAAATTCTTCACGTTGGTTTCCGTGTTCCTAATTTGTCGATTACTTGAACTAAATCATTGTACACATTTGCCAGGATGGTAGACTTTGTTCTTACACTGTACCTATATTTTCGGTATCTCTAACTAGCACTGTGTCGCACTGCGCACTTCGTGCTTCTCAACCGAAATAGCGAATTAAGCCATCTTGTTGGACAGCAGTAACCGAATCTGGGTAAATTACTTTGACACTTAACTGCTATACTCATTCTAAACTCTTTGAATAGCTCTGCTCAATAACATTTCTATGTTTAAATATATTTGTGTACATTTCTTCAATTCTATATACAGCTGAGGAGACTGGAGGCGCTGGTCGCGGTTTGGTTGCTCTTGCCCTGGTTGTAACACTGGTGCTGTGCCGGCTTCAATCGATTATCGTCAGTTTAGCGCGAACGGTACTTCTGTCATCCTGAAGTGCTAGGGATAAGCTGGCACATTGGAAGTTCCGTTGGTGCATCGTGTCGTCCGTATTTGCTGGCGCTGTTCACCCTGAAGCCGAGAGCTCCCCCTGAGTCTTCTTTCCTACGCCTGTAGACCGTCGTTGCCTGACACCCCAATTTTGAACCATTTAAAATTATCTGCGTGTTTTAACCTAAATAAATAAATAACTTGAGAATGAATTTGTCCTTTTTGAAAAGTAATATTCTGAATTGGCTACTAGCCGTATTGCGTTTGATTACGTACCGATTGCCCTGCTAAGATAAAGATTCTTCCTCGGCGTTGAGAGGCGACAAATAAAATCAAATTTGGAACCTTTGTGTCCTTGTATTTATTAATCTTTTCAGCTTCGAAGCAGCTGCTGAATCAAATGTGTTGAGGTAGTTCCTCACACATTTTTGTCAATAGATACAGGCACCGGAGATATGCATACATAGTAAATGATTCATAGGTAAAACTCACAGAATATCAAAAATCACAGCAGCTTGGTATTGTCTGATATTCGATTTACTCTAAATTCAGTGCCAGTACTTTTAGACATATATGAGTTCTCTCAATAAACTGTAATTATGTTATTATTATGATAAATTATTAATACTACAACTACATAGGTCCACAGTTTTAGAAACATATGCTTTTCAAAATTTAACTTGATCATCTTTTTAAATATACTTGACTTTTTTTAAATTTAATTTGACCTTTTTAAATAAAACTTGACCTTTTTTTAAATTGAACTTGGGCTTTTTTAAATTGAACTCGAGCTTTTTTAAATTGAACTCGAGCTTTTTTAAATTGAACTAGAGCCTTTTTAAATTGAACTAGAGCTTTTTTAAATTGAACTTGAGCTTTTTTAAAGTAAACTTGAGCCTTTTTAAAGTAAAATTAAAAAGATGTAGATAACAGTATTTTGTAATACTAAAAATATGTTGCACTAGGTGCAATACTGTTACCTAGTCTTACTACAGTAGTACATATTGATGTGGTACAAATTTTGTTTCAAGTCATTTTCTTGTGCTGTCATTTTCAACGTTATAACTTTGTCTGATGTAGCTTTGAGTATTAGATTTGCATTTTGTCAATGTGACCGTAAACATTTTTTCGGTATTATTTTAGCCTGAACATGATGTTCGTACAACGAAACATTGCATTTTATAGACTACAGAGTTAGAAATTTTTTTAACGATTAACATTGTTTCAACAATAACATGTTAAGTAAATTTATTACTACTCTATTACATGATAAACTAGATTGATTTTGTAAAGTTGAAAATCATGACAAACTAATTCATTTTTGTCATTAGATGAAGAATAATCCTCTAATGCTTCTACTGCACAAGTAATCCAGAACATAATTTGAGCTTCTGCAAATCCCTTGTAGTTAGGTAGTGGTATATTAGCATAGGCGTATCAGAAAGTAACTATCAGTACAAATGAGTTGGAGTGAGTGTGAGAAAACATTTAATTTAATTTTTCCCCTAAGATATTGCTGGTGTCCATTAAAAGTTTGATTCAGAAATACACCACACTTTATTTCTAGAAACGCAGCTGAGGTGATTAGGAATAGAATTTGTAATGCCACCACATGTGTAAAAACAAGATCTTACTAACTTCATCATTTCTGATTATTGTATCCAGTTGGGAACTGCTCTCTTTGATGCCTTATCTGTAATAACTTTTTATGTCTAAAAATATAATACAAATAAATAAAATATGCATGTACACATAATTTTCAAATACACGAATATATTACGTGAAAGTAATTTCCTATAGTGAATACACACGTTTTTACTTTCCATCGGAAGGAAATTCACTTTGAAATTTTACATTTACACTCAAACTAATCCAAAGAATTATTATACCAACATTATAAAATAATATGATCCAATGAGATACATTACCTTAATTCTCAATGAAAGAGCATTGTATGCTTCACATTTCATCAAGATAGGTATTACATAGTTATCATAGTTATCATACATAGTTATCAGAAAATTCTCTCACTCAGAAAACAATTTGCACCATCACAGAGACAATCTAAATTGGCAGTAGTAAGTTACCAAAAATAAACAGAAAGTAACCATCAGCACAAATAAATCTGAGGGTATAAAAATATTTTTCAAATGAAATTTTGCTCGAACCATTATTTTGCTGGCATGCATCAGTAGCTTGATTCAGTAATACATTCACTTTCATCCACACTATTTTAAGAAATGCAGCTTAAGTAAATCATAATAGTAATTTTAATGGAACCAAAAAACTTAAGTAGCTTCTTTATACCTTAATCTTTGTCTATTATCGTAGAGTAATTTAAACGGTAACTTTGATGCGTATTTGTTATAAATAAATATATAAATTACACAAACGCACATATAAAAAGCAATTTTCTCTTGTGAATGCACAGGGAATAATTTTGAAATCTTACATCGCCAGTATAACACATCAAAATAACTTACCATAACAACATTATGGGAATTACATCTTGGTCCACGTATTATTAGCTATGAAACAATTTAAATGTTTAGACCTTAATACTTTGAAGCAATCCAAACAGTAAACAGTACCAACGTTCAAACTTGGATCACCGCAATGAACAACAACGAGCAATGTGATAATTACTTGTTGAGTTAAGTACCCAGCCTGCAGGGGCATAGGGGCCTTGGTCACAGAAGCTTTGTGCACTGCAAGATCATGGCCAAGAAGTCGGTGTCTTCAAAGAACTTAATTAGCAGTTTTGGAGGGAAGTCCCCTGATAACAGTCTGCTCAAGGACATGATCTTTCCAATCTTGCCACACTCCATGATCAGCTGATGGCGTGGGGAAGTCAGAGATGGGCAACCTACGAAAATATGCCTGAATGAAATCTTGCACTTGCAGGGCGAGCGAGCAGGAGGCTGGAGATAAACCCGAGAAAAGATGTTGGGGGGTGAGTCGGCTGACTTCCAAGTCTCACACGTAAAGGATTGCTTACTCTCGACGAGGAAAGGAAAAGGATGGAGCGACACCTAAAGTTGATTTGATTTGTGTCAAGGCAGAGCGTGATGCAGACCATTGTAATGGCCACTGCTCTTTATAGTAATTCTTGATGTGGTAATTATTTCTTTTGATGAATAGCAGACCAATGCGGTAGGTTGACTTAATGCATTCCGGGCCAGTTGGTCAACTTTTTCATTGCCAGGAATTCCAAGATGAGAGGGAAACCATTTCAGTGTGAATTTGTTAGGGAATTTGTAAAGTAGGGTTGTTTTACTGAAAGTTGGAAAGTGAGACTTTGGAAGCAGGTTTTGGACTGCTCTGGAGTGACATTGAAACTACGTGTAAAATTCGAACAGTAATTTCCGGCCGTATTGATGACCTTCTTGACGCAATTGGAGAAATGCCTCAATTTACCAACTACATCATTTGCTTGAGAGATTTAAGCCTCTCGCGACCTAACATACCTAAAATTAAAGAACTTATCTTGTCTAGGAATGCCCTAGCTCGTATTTATGTAGTAAGTGCGTGTAGCGGTAAGCAATTGTATCAGGCGCTGAATTTGTGCAAAAAAAACGGTATTAGATTGATTCCGCTCCGAACAAATGGCGCAACTGATCTCATAACTTGCAACGATGTTCGTACTTGGCCTAGTACAAGAGAAGAAACACACAATTTTCTTCAACAGATTGCTCTTAGATCGAGTCTAAAACTCACTTTACAATCTAGCTCGTGTATCATAAACTCCAATGGCTTGAATGACAAACTGAATGTGCCAACATCAACGGAAAACACCAAAATGAATTGAAAAATTCCACTCGATTGCTCGCTTTTTCAAGAGAAATCTCTACAGCCCTAACCATTGCTTGCCTACTGATGATGAACATTTTCCTCCCTCGATCTCTGAATACTGCACAGTACCTACAAAAAATAGGTTTTCGTTATTATCTGACGCGAACACAAAGAGCGACACACCTTTCTTACAAACGAGTACAAATCATCAACATCCAACCACGTACTCGAAAGCAGTGAAATCAATACGAAGAGAAAAATTGCAGCAAAATCTCAGTCGAAATTTGATGGGAAATTCACAGCCCAACCGCTCACAGAACCACCACCAAGAAAGTGGAAATGACAAGAGCGCCCCTCATTTCTCAGTCGCTCCCACAACCAAAATTGGCCACAGCCTGCTAATTCAAAACCAGGATTACGAGAAATCCAAAAAACTCCTGTCTAACAACGCTGAAAGCCAGCGTAAATATGACCCAAACTCCATGTGCGCACTCGCCAGTACCACAATGGATGAATTAAAACGATCATTTAAAATAAAGCTGCTTCCTACCATGGCCGATGGGCACTGCCTCCTTCATGCAGTAACTCCCCAGCTTAACACACTTTCGTCTTCAAAATGGAATTACAATTCCTTAATTAAAAGCAGCAATCAAAACAGCGAGCACAGCAAATGAAAACAAATATGTCAATTTCATTGACAAGAAAAGCGGTGACCTACCTAGGCTTATAAGTAAATACATTGACGAAAAACATTTTGATCATGATGCCGGAGACCTAATACCACAAATCATTTCAAATGTGACTGGGGAAAGAATTTTCATCTTCGATGAACAATGCAATGGTGTTTGGAGAACAGTAGTCGAACCCTCACCAGAATTGTCTACAAATAACCCTCCGCTAATACTTCATCGAAAAAATGACCACTACAGTACCCTTGTTGAGCAAGACAAAAACAAGACTGATATCACATCATCTTCATGACAAAATACTGTTGTCCAGTTGAATGGCAGTCTCTCAAATGTACCTGACGCTAGACTTGACTCTCTGGGCAACAATGATAAGATCAACGAATCCCCGAAACAGTCCCTACCAAAAAATACCTTTGACGCCGCTAATAGTCGCCATAAAATAGAAAATATCAAAATTAAACATATCAACGCTCGTAGCCTCAATAGTAAGGTGGATGACATTAGAGTAATGTTGGTCACAGAAGACATTGATATCTTATGTGTTTCCGAGACATGGTTTGATTCGCGAACCCAGAGCTCGTTTTTCAATGTTCCCGATTACGTGCTGTACCGCTATGACGACGTTAAAAGTTGCAAAGGTAGTGGATCTTGTATTTTCGTAAAAGAAATTTATTCGTCGTCCTTGCTTTTAACAAATGAAGTGTGCGAAGGCATAGAAATGGTTTGGGTAAAAGTACAAATAAAAAAACATAAATCCATTATAACCGGCAGCCTTTACAGGCACCCATCGGCTTCTCAACCTACAACACTAGAGTTCATTGAGAAAATTTTTAAAGAAATTCTAGCTACAAAAAAGTCATTCTTTGCTTTCGGCGATTTTAATATTGACTGAACGGATGAAAAAAATCAGCTTAGCAGACTGCTGTACAAACTAAACCTTTCACAAATGGTTAAAGAACCGACTCGCGTTACAAGAGTCTCTAAGACTCTCCTCGATCTGGCAATCACAAACAAACCTACGGCTATACTTAGTACAGTTATATCACCCTCTGTTGCCGATCACCACACTGTAGAATGTCAAATTAATATTGCAAAGGAAAGAGAAAACTATTATTCCATGACTTACCGCCTAAAAAGTCAATATTCACCGGAACTGTTTCATTAAAAACTCCTAAACAGGTATACTGAATTTCAAAGTATGATGCAATCTGACGATGTGGACATACAAGTTTCTATCTTTAACGAGAACTTTACAGCAGCCCTCGATGAATGCGCACCTTGAATCACCAATAAAATAAGCCAAAATGCACTGTGTGGATCACTAACGAAATCAAAGAACTGAGCAGAGTAAAGAAAAGTTACTTGCGGGAGTATAAAGAAAATAGGTCGAACAGTACTTTATACAAGAGATATAAAGAACTTGGAAAGATTCTTCGGAAGAAAATCACGCAAGCAAAGCAAACTCACTTTCACCAAGAACTATTCAAGGCGAAAAATAACCCAAAACGTACATGGGAAATTATTTGTGAGGTGGCTCTTAATAAAAATTCAAACCGAAAGAGTAATTTTGAAAATCCTTTGAAAAAAACCACTGAGTTCAATTCATTCTTTTTGAAAGTAGGTGCTGAAGTCTTCAGTGAAGTAAATAAAACCAGTACGGGGGCAACTGTCACTTGAACGTTCGTACCCTACTGCACTTTCAAAAGCTGGTGCCCTGTGAAGGCCACGTCCTGTCGATTTACCAGAGTTACGGACTATTTTGTACTCACTGAAAAACACAAAAGCAGTCGGACATGATGGAATCAGCCTTCAATACATCAAAGACAGTTTTCCAGTCACAGCACCACTGATTCGTTTGATTATCAACACATCAATAGCAACAAATAAGTTTCCAACCCAATGGAAACACTCCATAATTAGACCGTTGCATAAAACTAGTGACATGAATACAGCGTCAAATTACAGGCCCATTAGCCTTTCACCTGTCCTGTCCAAAATATTGGAAAAGTAGTAACGAATCAACTGTCATCTCACTTGGACGAGTCAAATTTACTTCATCGAAATCAATATGCCTATAGGAGGAAGACTAGCACTCAAGATGCCCTGCTCAATATCACTGAAAAAATATACAGCGATATTGACCAAAAAAATGTAACACTTTTGCTTCTACTCGATCTCTCTAAAGCATTCAACAGCGTCGAACATGATCAACTCCACGGAAAATACTGAACTTAGGAGTTGATACGCATTGGTTTAAAAGCTACCTATCAAATCGATCTCATGCAGTCCTCTTAGATTACAAGTTGTCCCCATTCTTTCAAAACAACTTGGGTGTTCCTCAAGGATCCATTCTGGGTCCGCTATTGTTTTCTATTTTCATTAACGATTTCCCTCCAATGCCTTCTAACACTCGAATCTCTATGTATGCTGATGATGTCCAAATTGCAATGACAAGCTCTGTGGCAGAAATACCACAGACGAAAAATAGAGCTGAAGCCCTACTGATCAGCCTCAAGTCATGGTATGACCAAAATGGTCTCAAGCTAAACGCGAGTAAAACACAATTCATTGTTTTTAGGTTAAAAGATACAATAAAAATATTCGAAATCTGGATCTAACTCTTACGGTTGGAAATGATAAAATGCACCCATCAGAAAAAGTAAAAATCTGGGTATTTGGTTCGATAGAGACATCTCTTTCAAATCCCACGTTGACAAAACCTGCAACACAATTCACGGGGCTTTAATGTTTTTAATCGTATAAAAAGTATGCTTGACGAAGAATCTAGATTATTGGCCATCCAATCCTTGACCTTATCACGTATTGACTATTGCAGCCTGGTATGTGGAGATATACCGCAATCTCTCTAAAAAGATCTATAAAAGTGCATGAATTTTGCAGCTAAGGTTGTGTGCAAAGGTAAATTCAAAAAGAATAATCACGTAACACCTCTCCTGAATAAGCTCGGCTGGGCTCCTATTCAGGAGAGGTTTCTGGCGCACAAAGCCAAATACGTATTCTTTTCTTTATATCTTCCTCATAGCAATGCTGAAATAGTGAAATTCCATTCCCCTACCATCACCAACCTAAAGCCGAATAGGAGACGTGATGTCTTAATCAAATACCGTTCATCTAACATCGGGCAGAGAGCTCTGTCAGTTTCAAGTGCCTTACTGTGGAATAAACTCCTCAGAGCATCAAAACCCCTCAAACACTTAGAGAATTCAAAAGTAAAATAGCTCTCTATCTTGCGTCTACACAATAAATGTAAACTGCAGTACGTACTGAAAAGGAAGTCAGAAATTTTTAGTGCTAATTATCTTATCTTTTCATTATATCATACAACAATCAAGACATATCTGTTTTATACATATGCAATATGATTACTTGTATGCGAATATCAAGTGCATGTATGTACTCACATGTGACGCTCCTATGTATGGATATGTGTAAATATGTCTATGGATATAGATATGTGTATGTGTGTGTGTGTATATATATGTAGAACTATTCCCTTTCTAAAATACTCGAGTTAATATTGTGTGACAATGTGCCGTCCCTCACACTCTTTGAGGATACTTTGGCCACACTATTTTAGGTTGTTTTGACTTTCTCGTTTTGTCCCAGGAGTGTTGCAAATGTTATGGCTGGTACTGTACAACGATCCTTCTCAATTGAATCCAGTAAACTTTTCTGTGCCAATGCTAGTAGCATTTGAAATTTAATTTTTGTGTTATTGTAAAATGTTTCATTTTATCCGAGCCAGTTTTGACTTTCTCGTTTTGTCCCAGGAGTTGTTGCAAATGTTATGACTGGTATTGTACAACGATCCGTCTCATCTATTTGAATCCGGTGAACTTTTTTGTGCCTATGCTAGTAGCAGATGAAATTTAATTTTGTGTTTATTGTAAAATATTTCATTTTATCCGAGCCAGTTATTTAGCTGACTAGTTGATACGAAACAATGTAAAATTACCTCTAACGTCAACCTCACAGTCTAAGACGAAAAACAATTTGGATCTCCCCGTTTTACTTTCAACCATAATCCCTCATCTCACTAGTTCCCATGTTCGTAAGCTCAAATTTCAATATGGGCGTGCACTTAAAAAAGTGTCTTCAACAATGCATAACACGCACAATGTTTTTTGGACCACTTGTAATAAAATGCATTGTCAAAATCAGACCAATACACCGAAAGGAAATGCTTTATAAACGTGCTTTTCTACCAACCATTTGTTTGTTTAGAAATTAACCGGTATAAGTATTAGTGTATTACTGCCCCCATGTGTAGATATCATGTCATGGTCTTAATTTCAAGATATTTGATAGCATTTTTTGCTCATAATGAAACATTTGAATGTGCGACGTAATTCATCGGCAATTTTTACTTTCCTGCGCCCGTGAGTGCATTAAGACAAAATCATTTTCGGGAGCTAACTTTTCGTATTGCTCCAGCTATGCTGCAAATGTTATGGACTGATAATCCAATATACGCGCACCCTAACAAGTGTGTTTTAAACTATGTGTCACAGGGATTTTTTTCTTAGTTACTTAAATTTATTTGTATTTTCAAAACAAAATTAATTACCGCAAAGAATTGATGTTAATGTGAGGGTACTTTAGCATCTTTTTTTCTCTTTTTTCGTTTCATTAAAACATTAAAAAAAAAGTCAAGGTTTCGAAGAATAACAACTTTAAAGAACATCATTTTTCAATCTTCTTATTGTGGTCTTAAATTGCCATTCTTACTTTCTTACTCTCGTGAAAACATTTTGACGACACTATTTTGGCTAGTTAACTTTTTGTACGGCTCAACCTATGTCGAAAATGTAACGGCTAGCATTGTACAACAATCCTTTTCATGTCTTTGACTCCGATGAACTCATTACGTCAGCACTATTAGCGTAAGAAATATCATAACAATTTTTTGCTTTGTTAGAGTGAATATTATGTTCTTTCCGAAGCTCACCACTTGGCAAGTAGATGATGCGTCTGTGTGAAAAATTGTCTCAAATCCCGACTGTCTACCTCCTAGTTCTAGATGCAAAATAAATCAAATCTACCCATTTTACTTCTAACATCAATCCCTCACACTCGTATCACTAGTTCCTATGTTCTTATGCTCATAATTCAATCCGAGTACGCACTAACGAGATGATTTTCAGCAATGCGTCACATGAATTATGCTTTACTCAATCACCTGTATTTTAAATGCATTACCAGAATCCGACTACCGAGACAAAGAGGAACTCATTTTTTCGTGCTTTTCTCAGAATCATGTTTTCGACAATTATCATGGGTACTACGACAACCATGTATGAATAGCAATTAAGGATCTAAATCATTTGTCTCAACACTTAATTAACATGGGTATTACGATAACCATGTTTGAACAGCAATTAAGGGTCTCTGTGTTAAGGTATTTGAACGCGATTTTTGCTTTTATTTCAATTTAAATGTGCGCAAACGAATACATTTTTCAACTAAGCGTTACGAGGATTGTGTTCTCTTAGTAACATATATTCAAATGCACAGTCAAAATCAGATTAGGCAAAGGAAAGGAACTCATTTTTGATGTGCTTTTCTATCTATCATTTTTTGATTCAACATTTTACACGAGTATTACGATACCAATGTGTTATTATCAGATAAGGATGTTTAATGTTAAGGTGTTTTAAAAACCAATGTATAAACATTTCATGTTATACTTTTTTGGAAATAAAATGTTTTGGTTGAGCTGAGCGCGTCTGTTAATATGAGAAATGGTCCAGGTTGCCTTGAGAAGAAGGATACTGCAATGAGGATAGCATAGAGTTCTGTAGTTAGAACTGAAGAGTAGTCTGCTAGATGAGCGAAAAGTGAGGTTCCACCTGCCCATGCTGCCGCCCTGCACCCACCAGCACCACAGGAGCCATCACAGAAGATGGGAGTGCTGGTTGGGTACTAAGATAGGAGTTCAACAAAAGTCTGCTGCCATGCGGAATGTGGCAACGAGGTCTTCATGAACTGGTGCAGAGTGTGCTTGACGTGGGGAGGAGGGATGCAGTAGAAGACGTGTTTTTCAAGAGCTGGGATATTTGATTGTTTGATGCCAGCATTTTGAAGCTCATTGTGCGCTATTGTTGTTAGTGGTAGAGATCAAGGTTGGATATTGTAAAAGTTGAAAGGACAGAAGGTAGTTAGGAGTTTGTATACTGGGTGGTCTTTTATTGTGAGAATTCTAGTCACGTAATGGGATCGTAGCATTTTACGCCGAAAAGAGAGGAGCATTAAGTCAGTTTCTGGTTCCAGAGATGTTACTGGAGTTCATTTTAATGCACCCAGTAAAAGCCTAGCAGCGGCATATTGTATTCTATCCAGAATTATTAGTGTTGATGGTGCTGCGGCATGGAAGAGGAAAACACCATTGTCTAGCTTGCTGCGTATTAGCGATTTGTACAAAGTTTTGAGCATGACATAGCCTGCACCCCATTTTTGGGCTGAAACGATTCTTAGAAGTTTCATGTCATTCATGGATTTATCTCTTAGAGACTTTATGTGCTTGCGGTAAGTGAGCCTACAGTCATAGGTGATGTCTAAAAACTTGTAGTTTGGAGCGAATTCCAGGGGGATTCCTTGCATTGTGAGTGGTGGAGGCTGTGATAACCTCCGGGTGAGTAAAAATCTTTGCTTATGATTTGTTTGGAGCAAGAGAGAGACTTTACTTATGAACCCATTTCAGTACGTTATCTAGGGCAAATTGTAGAGAATTGATGGCTGCAGGGATGTCAGAGGTGGTTAGTCACAGCGCACAATCATCTATTGAAATTTTTTCAGCGTCGACTTGCCGACGCTGGGCCTCCATTGCCCGCAGGGAAAGTTTTACCAAACGCCACCGAAGAAGTAGAGATGCGCCGCGTATTCTTCTCTGAACAATGTTCAGGTTCAATGTTACGTTTTACTAGAACTCGTTAAGATTATGTACTCTTTTAATTCAAGAAAGGTATGGCAGTGTGATCAATATAATTTCATGATAATAGCCTAATTTTACGCACCTATTTGCCGCCTTCAAAAGGGACCATAAATAAGAGCCTCCGAGAAGCTTGTGGAAAGAGGAAAATAGAGTAAGAAATAGTTCCACTCACTTATACCAAGTAGAAAGTTAATTTGTTAGTAGTCATTCAAAATAAGCCTGGCTTAATTTAAATTAGTTAATTTAAGGACATCGCCTCGGTGATGTTAACTCTGCTTTCAAGCAGCCCATATTCTAGGTTAATTTTCAACTTTAATTCTGCGGATAGGAGCCGTAAGGGTAATCTGCCGCACGGGCAGCCAGAGGGTCACAGTCAACTCCTCTACTTTTATTTTAATTTTAAACACTTAACCCGAGTTTAATTTGAACGATTAAAACAGGAATTAAGCCAAACTCAAGAACTTACTAACGAGTGAAACAAAAAAAGCGCAAACGTGCAAAGTTATAACTCAATAGAACGAAATCACATTCACACAAACTAAAGTTAAAGCGGAAAAGAAGGAACTTAAAGAAAATAAACTTAATGTGCTAACAAAAGGGCTCTCAAAACGAATCTCCCGCAGCCTGCACAAGAACCTCCTATGACACCTCCAATCGCAGGTGCAAACAATTGACTGCATTCATACGCACTCTAAATTTTCCAGTTCAAACTCTAAGGTCATGGTTCAAGAAGAAAAATTATCAATATTTTCCCGGCCAGGGCGAAGGCAATTTTCAATTGCTCTGACGAAGCCTTGCGCGACACCGTGCAGATGCTGCACGGGTGCATGGGTCTGGGCAACTCCTGCTGCCGTGAAGGCGCAAGGTTCTCGGCCCTCACTCCACCGTCCCCATGCGTTGTACCAAGTCCGTCAGCTGTGAAGGACATTTTGAGAAGATGGCTGTTCGAAACCCAGCTGCGCAGGAGGAAGCCACCATCATAATTCTTCGGTAGTTATTATAAAGATCTGTTAAAACTTTTTCATTATTACAGATATATAATAAGTTGTCCACGTACATGTTGTCTCGCAACACTTGCGTACACCCATTTCCTTCATAATTTTCCAAATGAAATCTAATAATGTAGCTAAAAATAAATGAAGAACTGGCGAGACCAACAACTAAGGAGATATGTCTAAATGCACGTAAATTATTTGCCGAATCCTTCAACAAAATTGAAAACCTATTTTTGTCAGCTTCACTTTTTAATTTGATCATTAAGAACGCAGGTTTTATATCTGATACACCAGGAAATCGTCAAACCGTGTTCTAAGCAGCAAGCCTAATAATTTGTTCAACAGGTCCACGCCGGGATATGCTGCCTCATTCAGCGAAGGCGCATCAACAGTCTTGAGGCTGCAATTCAAGACTGGTCTCATTTTCGTTGTCCCGCTAGATTCTGTCCTAACGACCGGCCGGTCTGGTATCCAGATATTTTCGTTAACATTTACATCGTTAAGTGAAATTTCTTCCAGGAAACAATCGTTTAACTGTTGATCAAAAACATCTCCACAGGCCTTCCTCAATGCTGATTTATCGAGATTCCCTATCAATTTTTCCAAAACTGCTCTAGCTACAGCATAGTTAGATTTTACCCTCGGTATCTTGTCACAATACCAAGGAAGGTCGACGAAATAGCTACCATTTCGCAGTTCAATTGAACTCTTAAATTTTTGATTTCTAAGGTCATTTGACATACGAGCACTGTCGCTAATACCTATATATAGATTCTAACGAGCAGAGTTAATCTAGATGTCCCTCAACGTCTGAATATCCTACCGCACTAGCGATGGGATCAGCATTAATTCCCACTGGTTTCAAGATTGAATTGACCAGAGAAGTATCGACAACCTCTTCAGAAGTCTGCTCAGTTATCGATTGACTTTGTTTTCGAGACAAGAACCTGTTCACATCTCCGAAAGGAACTACCTTACCAGCCATTGAGAAGGCTCTGCCTCTCAAACAAGGCACTACTTTTAAAGCGTGAATGAACTAAAGTAAATCGGTCCCAAGCAACCCCTCTAACTCGACAAAATCTCTCTTATCGTTAAACCCAGAGTCTGCCAACACTGCTGTTTTAGAAATATTCTGTACAGCTAAGTTAAGCCCCTTGAGGCTAAACCGAAGATTAAAGTCATCACTCGCCAAAATAGGCAATTGAACTAATTCTCCCGCTTCTCCCCAATCTATTTGTAAACTAATTTCGGAAAACTTCTTTACTCCATTCTGGAGAAATGTATGAATTACAAAAAAAAAAATTCTATTAGCACTTACACCAAGCCTACGTAAAATATTACTGCTAACATAAGACTTCTGGCTTCCCGTATCAATCAAAAATCTAACTTTGGTTTTCAAGTACCCTTTTACAACCACCAAGGTTATTGTAGGCAAAATGTAAGAACCACTACAATTTTGCGAAGAATTGATACAAAAATTGGAGCAATTCCCAGGGTTATTGAATTTCCGATCGTCTGTAACAAGTCTAAATTGAGGGCATAGAGCAGAAATGTGCAACTTTTTACCACAGAAAGTACAAGGGTAATCCAAACTCGATGAGCACGCCACTTGCATTTGCTTCGAGATGGAACAAAGGGAACAGAGCCCTAATTCCTTACAACGAGCAGTTCTACTCTGGTAAGTAGAGTATTTACTGCATTTCAGCATAGAATGGTTGACGCCTCCACAAAACTTGCAGAGCTTACCCTTTACCGAGGCATTAGCTGTATAAACTACAATAGGTCTAGTTTCAAAAAGAGAAACAAGTTTTACATTAGGAGCCAAACTTTCAAGCTTCTTGACCTGCAGTTCAGTACCCTTTCTATCCCCTTTGTCAAACCGCATTTTTAATTTTCTTACAATTTCTAAATAATTAGTAAATATTTGATCTAACATAAGTGTCATTCGTGTTCAATCAATTAATGAACTCTTCTTTCACATGCACAAGTAATTCATTAAAAACCAAGTGGCTAATGAACTCCATGGAAGCCTCACTGGATAGCAAATCTCGCCCTTGAGTCTTCAAATCGCTCAGCACGCATCTGACCTCGTTTAGGTACAACTTTGTTTCAAGGAAAGAGGAATTTAATTTTGGGTTTAACCCCAACGATTTCTCAAAGAGGTCATCTACTACGGCCTGCTTATTCAAAAACTCTGACACAAGCAACTTCAGGGCCTTCCAGTAATTTGAGTCATTTACCTGCAGGTGCTGCACCACCTTCAAGGCATAACCTCTTAAATAAGTCTTGAGATAAGAAAATATAGCCGAAGGAGATAAAGTCGTGCTATGACCTATACTGTTTTCAAATTGGGTAATAAATGAAGTGAAATCTAGGTGACTAGTACCCTCTCCAGAAAATGCGGGACAAGTGAGGTGAGGTAACTTCAAGTCAAAATTGACTTCTCTTGACTTCACACAAAACTCTGCCTTCTGCAGAGCATCTATTTTAGAATTAATTTCAAAGAGATGTGAACTTTGAGAATCTAGCTCCAGCTCAAATTCTTCTGAAAACTTTTCTTCCTTATAAATTGACAAAAATTTTGTATTAATTTCTTTTTCATATTTTTTCACATCCTCAAGGTTATCACGAATAGTTTTCAAACCAGCACTTACCGCCGATTCTGAGGCATCTTGCAACTTGTTCAACGAATTGGTAATTTGTCACTTGTGCACGGCCCTGGCACGTCTCAAGCTCACCACCGCGTGATCTGGCTGTGGACTCATTACTGTGAGAGTAATCAACACAAAATGAAACACCCTAACTAAGCCTAGGTAAGTGAGCAGAGGGAAACCCAACAATACAGATAGATAAGAATTGTGTGGTAAATTTATGGGAGGAAATGAAATACGAACAGTCATCAATAGATGTACTGGAGTTTCAAGACGACATTGAAGTTGAATTCAAGGAAGTTACCAATTGTAGACTTTCAATTTGCTTGTTCAGTGATAGGATCGACGCATCTTGGAATAGAAAGACGAGAAAACCTAAGTACAAGTCAACTAAGCTAAGCGAAATGTTCTATGTTTCAGTTATAGGCAAGTTGCTTTGTTCAAGAACAGGAATCTCCTTATGCTCACCCAAAAGATTCCGAAGGCTTATACATATAGCCCAACGACTTGCCGACGCTGGGCCTCCATTACCCGCAAGGAAGGTTTTACCAAACGCCACCGAAGAAGTATAGATGCGCCGCGTATTCTCATCTGAACAAGCAAATTAAAAGTCTATAAATGGTAACTTCCTTGAATTCAACTTTGATGTCGTCTTGAAACTCCAATACATCTGTTGTTGGTTGTTCGTATTTCATTTCCTCCTAAAAATTCACCATACATCAACCTAGAGTGAGTATTCAATGTTGGGTGAGAAAGTTTCAGGGATATCATTTATGAAGATATTAAAAAGGATTGGACTCAGCACAGATCCTTGTGGGACACCCTGTAGGGCTGGGAAGGGGTGTGAGAGCGAGTTCCCTACCTTTGTTTGGAGTTTCCTATTTGATAGAAAGTCTCTAATAAAACAGAACATGTTGCCGCTCATTCCTGCGTTCAGAAGTTTTTGCAAGAGCAAAGAGTGATTGACAGAGTCAAAAGCCTGTGTAATGTCAATAAAAAGGGCAATTACGCTATCATTTTGAATTAGAGCACTGCCGATGCTGGTTTCTATGTGGAAAAGCGCATTAAGAGTGAAGTGTCCGGTTCTAAAGCCGCGTAAGTGAAGATTTTATTTTTGGGTACTTTCCAGATGTTTGTGAAGTATTTTGTAATAATTCGTTCCATGACTTTACAGAGTACGTTAACTAAATCAATTGGCCGGTAGGAATTTTCTCTGTTGGATGGTTTATTTGGCTTAGGAAAGGAATGATTTTTAAATACTTCCATTGCTGGGGAAAACTAGTGTGCCAAATGTAGTTGTAGAAGGTTTTTAGATTCTCCTTTTGAAGATTAGGTAGCTGGGTTATAAATGTTATTGGTATTTTATCTGGTCCTGGGGTGTTGGAGCTAACATTTTTTAGGGCTATGTTCAATGCTTTGTAGGTGATATCTTGGTTATACCACGGTTCAGGGCATCTTTTAACGAGAAAAACGAGCGGGGGCAATATGAAATGCAGACACTATAATTAAAGTTTAATAATATCACC
>JACJUY010009886.1:16324-31269 GCA_014220935.1 Platorchestia sp. MABIK | reverse complement strand
AGGTGTGTGTGAGGTGTGTGTCAGGTGTGTGTCAGGTGTGTGTGAGGTGTATGTGAGGTGTGTGTGAGGTGTATGTGAGGTGTATGTGAGGTGTATGTGTGGAGGTGTTTGTGTGGAGGTGTATGTGTGGAGGTGTATGTGTGGAGGTGTGTGTGAGGTGTGTGTGAGGTGTGTGTAAGTCGTATGTGAGATGAGTGTGTATGAGGTGTGCTGTGTCTCCAAATTCGTCATCTGCGCATGTGCATCAACTCTGCATGTGCATCCACTCTGCATGTGCACCCACTCTGCATGTGCATCCACTCTGCATGTGCATCAACTCTGCATGTGCATCAACTCTGCATGTGCATCAACTCTGCATGTGCATCAACTCTGCATGTGCATCAACTCTGCATGTGCATCAACTCTGCATGATCATCAACTCTGCATGATCATCAACTCTGCATGATCATCCCAATCTGCATGATCATCCCACTCTGCATAATCATCCACTCTGGATAATCATGCACTCTGGATAATCATGCACTCTGCATAATCATGCACTCTGAATAATCATCCACTCTGCATAATCATCTACTCTGCATAATCATCTACTTTGCATATTCATCCACTCTGCATATTCATCCACTCTGCATATTCATCCACTCTGCATATTCATCCACTCTGCATATTCATCCACTTTAAACAAACAATCATCCACTCTGCACCATCATCCACTTTGCATAATCATCCCACTCTGCATAATCATCTACTCTCAACTCTGCATAGTCATCAACTCTGCATAGTCATCAACTCTGCATAGTCATCAACTCTGCATAATCATCAACTCTGCATAATCATCAACTCTGCATAGTCATCAACTCTGCATAGTCATCAACTCTGCATAGTCATCAACTCTGCATAGTCATCAACTCTGCATAGTCATCAACTCTGCATAGTCATCAACTCTGCATAATCATCAACTCTGCATAATCATCAACTCTGCATAATCATTCCACTCTGCATAATCATCAACTCTGCATGGTCATCATCTTTGCATGGTCATCAACTTTGCATGGTCATCAACTCTGCATAGTCATCAACTCTGCATAGTCATCAACTCTGCATAGTCATCAACTCTGCATAGTCATCAACTCTGCATAGTCATCAACTCTGCATAATCATCCACTCTGCACAATCATCCACTCTGCATAATCATCAACTCTGCACAGTCATCAACTCTGCACAGTCATCAACTCTGCACAGTCATCAACTCTGCACAGTCATCAACTCTGCACAGTCATCAACTCTGCATAATCATCTACTCTGCATTATCATCCACTCTGCATAATCATCCACTCTGCATAATCATCCACTCTGCATAATCATCCACTCTGCATAATCATCCACTCTGCATAATCATCTACTCTGCATAATCATCCCACTGTGCATAATCATCTACTCTGCATAATCATCAACTCTGCATGGTCATCAACTCTGCATAGTCATCAACTCTGCATAGTCATCAACTCTGCATAGTCATCAACTCTGCATAGTCATCAACTCTGCATAGTCATCAACTCTGCATAGTCATCAACTCTGCATAATCATCAACTCTGCATAGTCATCAACTCTGCATAATCATCCACTCTGCATAATCATCAACTCTGCATAATCATCAACTCTGCATAGTCATCAACTCTGCATAATCATCCACTCTGCATAATCATCTACTCTGCATAATCATCAACTCTGCATAGTCATCAACTCTGCATAATCATCCACTCTGCATAATCATCTACTCTGCATAATCATCAACTCGGCATAGTCATCAACTCTGCATAATCATCCACTCTGCATAATCATCTACTCTGCATAATCATCAACTCGGCATAGCCATCAACTCTGCATAATCATCAATTTTGCATAATCATCATATCAGCAAAATGGTTCTGCATAAACATGTATATTAATTACAAATTATAGCCTTACTGTGAAACTGTTGCTGAACGTATTCCCTCACACGGTGCACGGAGTCATAAAAAAGTGACCGAGTGTGGTTTGGTCAAGCGACACTTACTAATGTGAAAAACGGGAGATGACTAGAACTGTTTGTCACAACGCTTAAAGATGTCCCGCTTACTATCAATATAGGCGAGAGTTTTTTCAGTTTACGTTCATCAAACTGAAGTGTTTGGCTTGAACTTAAATGGAGGACTCTATAAGCAAAGTGCGTTGCGATGTTTCGAACTTGCTTCAGACGCCAATATTGCTGGATAACATTCATTGAGTCTGCACAGTAAAACAAGGTTCGATTTTATTACGAGTTTGTTGTACACGAGCGACGAAGACATGTATCTTTTTGCGCAAAATTAAGGAGTATCTTCAACCAACATGTGCGAAGTTCGAGGGAATGTAAATCCAACGAGGTAACGTATGGTGTGTAGCGTATGTTGCGTTTTGAAATTTTCTGAAAAGTTAAAAATTAGACCAAGTCCTCCTTGCGAATCGTTGGACCCGCAAAATAATTACAATATTGCTGCGAGATAAGAGCAAATTTAATCTAGTTAGCTAGAGTGACACTTTACAATTCACAACCAGACCATGTGCACAAAACAAGACTTAAATATCATTCTTTGTAATATACATTTTATACACTTCCATACCTGACCTTTCTTGCACACTAACAGCGGTACCTAAAATTTTAAAACTCAATTTCCATGCCAGCACACGATTAATACAAGCGCATATGTACAATAGAATTGTGTGCCGAGACCACGTAGTACCTCTCGGTAGCTAATATCAATAGCTTTCTACGTCTATTATTATCCGATTTTCCTACTAAGTCTCCTTAATCTAACTTAAACAACCTAATCAACATTGATGGTCTTAACCAGTTAACTAAGTTTTACCGTACGTTCCCCAACTTAGTTAGTCCAGATTTCTCTTGAGAATTTCACCATTGAACTAGTTCAACTACACCTTAGTTGTTTATTTTTCAATACATTCATAACTTACCTTCGTCACCGAAGCGTATCTTTAGTTACTTTAGTGACTTAAGCAGCGAAAGGTTAAGGATAAGTCCCTAACGTAACAAAAGTTTCCTTCAGTGACGCAAGTAGCCTTAGGTAACTAAAGTAACCTTTAGTTACTTTATTGGGTAATTTAACAGAACATGGCGTCGTTGATAAGGCAACTAAACGTTACCAACCTGACGTAACTCCACATTATTTTAATTTCGTTGTGTGCAGAGAGTGAGTAGGAGCACACCGTTGCTGCCCAACTTCCGTCAAGCTAAAATAATTCATTCGTTGTTTTCTCAATGCTTTTCCTGCTTTCCCTCTGTTTACCCCAATTTTCGTCAGTGTACATCGTTACTCTTAGTGTTCCAATTTTGACCTTCTCTTTTCCCAATGTGTTTCCTATATCTTAAATGGGATTTCCTCTGTCTTTTGTTTTATGTCATTTTACATTTTCCTCCCTCTACTCCACACTGGACACAAAAATTCTAACTCTACGTTGCTACAGGAAAAAGCCCTATGCTTTTTTTGAGATCATCTTATGTACAGAATCGTTAATGACTTCACGACAAATAAATGCAACGACTAAAATAAAGAGCAGAGACGTAACAGTTTCTTACAAGTTATGCGAGTGTAAATGAATAGACTTATCTCAATGCACAACGCAGCACCAAGTCTGGGGAATCATAAAGCCAATGTATTTTCATTCTTAAAAAAGCATTATCCAATCTAATTATTATTCTCCAGATAGTAAACGTAACAAATTAACATCGTACATAGGGTGAAGTTAAAGTTCCATATAAGTTGCTAGGTGGCCTCTCACTAGTCTCGTGAAAACTACTAACGACAACAATCATTCAGCACTACCTGCTCTACAATACGATTATAATTCGGGTCACGACTGAACTGAGCAACTGGCGGGAGAGGCTGAGCTATGGCCTATGACTTTCACCTTAGCAATCGTGAGAATAAAATTTGATCCCCTCAGGCCTAAAGCCCTTTGTTGTAGCACGGAATTCCGTTTGCGCAGCTGCTATCGTCGATTTAGATAGGTTAGAAGTAGCAGACTTGAAAAACCGTCGTTACTGCCTAATTACAATTTTATCCTTTTTAAGAAGCGGCGAAAATATAATTGCACTATTACATTATTACTAGTACACCAGTCTAATTTAAATTAAGGTAGTGAAGTAATTGAAATGCTATCCTCTGATACTGGTACGTAAATGAGCAATTTACCTAGTGGTGCACAAACGTACCAATACACAGTCAACGTGCTAAGCCACACTAAAGGGGCCCATACATGTTCAAAAAAGCATCAAAATTTTGACGCGTAACTTTGATACAAAATGTTGACGCATAATTGCGAACACACGTTTAGGTGTTTTTTCCATCAAAATTTAGCATAGTCGAAATCTTCGACATGGATGTATCAGTGGCCCAAGCACGAGTGTTAGCATGGGACTCTGATTATCCTCCTGATAAACTTCGGAAATGGTCAGAAGACTGGTATTTAAAACGTGAAACACATTATTTATCGGCAATTCTGAAGTAAATACAGTGTAAATATGCATTTGTCAATTGATATATTGTATTTTTTCCTTTCCAAACCGTGTGTGGAATATTGGTGCATAAAAAAATAAGGTAACTAAAAAATGGAAATTTACCGCACTAAAAATGATGTTCAACCCAAATGTAAACACATTCGGTAGCCTAGTGAAAATTGTGTTAAATTTTTGCATTTGCTAAATTTAAACATTGGATATTTACTCTTCATTTAACGTGAGAGCATAACATTTTGCATAAGCTCACATAATATCTTTCATGATATTATTAGTTGTATTGACAAATATGAACTTTGACATCGTTAAAAAATGACGCTAAAAAATAACATTTCAATGAACGAAAATGTTTGTGTTGGTAAATTTTTTGCAACATCACTAGAATAAGTCCCAATTGTCGAACAAAACACGTTTGTATAGAAAGTACGGGTATTCAATGGCGATTTGTATGACAGCAAAAGTTGAAAAAATAAAAATAAACACTACAAATCATGAACTAATCTGAATAACATTATTATTCCTTTCTCGCTCGTGTCATCATCATCGCTATTAGACAAGGTGCTTCTCGATTAAGAACATCATAGCCTTCATGAACCACGCCTGTGACTCGTACTGGTCTTCAGTCCCGGCACTTGATTTGGCACTTTTGTCTATTTTTCGAAGTTCATTGCAAAAATTTTTTCGCAGATTATTTACTTTTTTCTTCAGATCTTCTAATGGGGTGCGAGTAAAATACTCACGATGTTTTTGCGGCAGAATTTCATAGGCTTTGGTTTTTTTATGCACAATTGTTATAATCATCTGACTTAATTCTCCACAAGGCTGGCAAAGTCTGATACACGCCTAAAACATCAATCAAAAATTTCTTTACGGCCTCCTTCTTCCCAGACATGGCGATCCTGTCTCCAAGGCAGTCACCTGCGAACTAAAAAGTTTGATCAAAATTTTGAAAGAAGCCCACACACGCATCAAAAATTTGACGACTCGTCAAAAAATATCAAACGGGTTTGATCTTTCAAAATTTTGATTCAAATATTTTTTTGACATCAAACTACACACAGTCAAATTTTGCACCAAAATTTTGATGTCAAAATTTTGATTCAAAATGTTGCTTTTTTTGAACGTGTATGGGCATTTTTAGTCAATTCAAAAATACGGGAGAGACATTTGCAATGCCATGAAATTTGGCTACTACAATTGGTAGGTTATTTGAAGTTTGTGGCGCTTTCTTTCACGAACAAGACGCCGAAAATTAGATTCAGCGGTTGTGGCCGATGCGGAAATTACCAAAAACCAGTACAGCAGCCTGGCAGGGTTGAAACAACGAAATTTGCCACAAAGTTTGGGGGATATTTCTTTGGCCGTGTCAGGTAATTTTTCATGGAACTTCAAAAAGATCAAATTGCATTTACGGCTGGCGAAATGTTTATTTCAAATTGATCTGATTGAAGAATTGTCAACTGAGCGAGTTTTGAGAGAAGTTTTGCTCGAATTTAAGGCTGCTTCCAGCAACTATAAATTTGGAGGAATATCATTTATTCTTTTCATCAATACTACGAATAATACTACGCCTCAACTCACTGAAATTATACTGTCATTCAATCTCAAACAAAACTCGTATAAAGTTCAGCTAATGAAATAATTTTGAAAAATTCAGTTACTCTCAATCACTGGAATGATAACGAACATTTTTGGCCCTTTGTACAGCTAATTAAATTCATTAGAAACACTACAATCCATTCAAACGTCGCAGTAAAATTTTAACTGCAGTACAACTGCTCATTTGACTCTATTTTTATTCCAACGAAGTACAACTACTGAATTGCAAAGTAGTGTACACTGCACAGTACAGCAATGACCTAGGGGATCTCGCAATTTGTATTCTCAAATATGATTCTGCGAGCTAAAGTCGTATTTTAATTTTTTTCGCTTTCAATTACTGTAAAACGTCATTTATATTAGATTGACTGAATCAACAAATAATAAAGATTTTCCTAATTCTCAAGGCAATTATTTTGCCTCAAATTCTTCTTAAACACTATTTTGGGTCTAATTCAATTGTTATCCTCCTCCATTTCACCGAATTTTCACCTTGTCCACTCGATGGTTTTAATTTTACTCGAGCGAGTGTAATTTACTCACGTCGAGTGAGCGCTATTTACTCACGTCGAGTCAACACTATTAAATTGAACCAAAGTGAAGCAATGACAATTTTACCGCAGGCAAATAAAGTTCTTGTCTCACTCAAGTGGCGGTACAAGGGCAAATTATTCAGACAATTTACGAAGTCGTAGCAGAAGAACATGCAACGAAAGTTCTATTGGCGACTTGACTACGTCCCCTTTTTTAGCTAGCCAAAATCCCTCAACCTTATTCGAAAAAGCACAAGCGTGAGGTTTTATGGGTAGAAGAAGCCAACGCAGCTTTGGAAAACTTCCAACAGAACGTATTTCTTTGCCGTCTGCACCATAATCACTTGGAAACCAAGGCCCTAGTTTAACTTAGTTCAGTTTAGCGCAGCCGGATGTAGCCTAGTTGAGCTGATGTTCAGAACCGCGGCAGCGTTCCCTCTTCCTCGGAGCTTTGATCTTGAGCGCGTCCTCGAGCCTCGTGAGGCTCTGGGAGCAACTGGAGGCCGAGGACTGTCTTTGGCCTACCCACGCATGCGTGGAGGACTTGGAGGAAACTGAGGCCACAGTTGGGGACGTGGGCTCCCTGCAGTCTCTGTTGAGGTCCTTCTCTCGGATCTTCATCTTCCGGATCCGCCCTGGAAAACAGAACACTTTGCTACAACCTCGGGAGACGCTTGTTAATTTTTACAGAGGCAACAGTTGTTTATTTCTAAATGAAAAAATGAATTCGCCCACTTCAATACGACAGGTGGATACAGTTAATAAAAACTAAATCGCTTTAATTCAACTTCTCATTTTCTTTGTTGCAACACCTGGTTTCACAATGAGAAGGTATGCTGCAATACGCTTCTAGCCTGTCACGTTCGTTTGAGCCCCCTGAAAAAAATCTACAATACGCCTTCAACTTCTTACGTTCATTGGCATCACACATTACTTCACAATGAGAAGATAAGTAAAAAATACGCCCCTAACTTCCCATGTTCATTGGTTCCGCCGTTATGCTCACGGTAAACATACACGCTACAATATGCCTCTAACTTCTCTCGTCCACTGATGATTCCTGGAAAAAATATAAGTTACAATGATTTTCTAATTTCTCACGTTCATTAGCGCCACCCATGGCTTCACAATAAGAAGACAAGCTGCAATACGCCTCTAAATTTTTACGTTCATTGGTACCACTCGATAGAAATGTTTTTCACATTACGCCTCTAACGTCTCACGCTCATGGTAGCACTCGATGGAAAGATAATTCACACTACACCTCTGCCGTCTCACGTTCATGGTAGCACTCGATAGAAAGATAATTTACACTACACCTCTGCCGTCTCACGCTCATGGTAGCACTCGATAGAAAGATAATTTACACTACAACTCTGCCGTCTCACGCTCATGGTAGCACTCGATGGAAAGATAATTTACACTACACCTCTAACGTCTCACGCTCATGGTAGCACTCGATAGAAAGATAATTTACACTACAACTCTGCCGTCTCACGTTCATGGTAGCACTCGATAGAAAGATAATTCACACTACACCTCTGCCGTCTTACGTTCATGGTAGCACTCGATAGAAAGATAATTCACACTACACCTCTGCCGTCTCACGTTCATGGTAGCACTCGATAGAAAGATAATTTACACTAAGCCTGTAACGTCTCACGTTCATTGGTGCCTCCCATGGACACAAAGCTGAAGGAGGAGGTGAGGCGGTTGTACATCTCCAGGTTGATGGTCTGGGTGGTGATCTCCTGCACCCACGGCCCTTTGAGGATCACGCGGTGGTGTTGGATGTGGCGGCCGCCAGGGTGTGTGGGCGCGCGCAGCGGCGTGAACAAATACTGTAACGGTCAAATGCAGCGTACGGGACATTGAAAAGTGTAGACACTGAAAAAAATGAAAATATCTAGTTTTTAGGAGACTAAAAAAAAAGAAAAAATGCCCTTGTTCCATAAAATATGATGCAGAAAATATCATTGGATTTTAATCAAAAGAGCACGCACATCTCACTGAAATAGCAAAACATGGTACAACTCAAATAACTTTCCCGCTGTAAATGATGAACATTCTTAGCTAGAGGAAGTTAGAAATTCATTTCCAACCAAATGAACTTCGATGCTTCACCAGGGGACTTCGAATAAATGCCTGAGTTTGTGTTCCTCGCAATCTTTAATGGGGTTTTCATTGGAAATGCTGGACTCAAATTACTATCCGCAGCCTCTCTGGTGGGAGGTTAATCGTTAGTTTGTGTTCCTCGCTATATTCACTACAGTTTTAATCGGAAATGTTTGACTGATATTAGCATCTGCAACCTCACTTGCACGAGTTAAATCCTGAGTTAGTGTCCCTCGTAATCTTCACTAGGGTTTCAATTGGAAATGATTGAATGAAATTGCTATTTGGAACCTCACCTCCTCGAGTAAAAGTCTGAGTATGTAACCCTTATAATCTTCAATGGGGTTTTAATTGGAAACGCGAAACTGAAATGGCTATGTGCGGCCTCACCTGCAGGATCCTCGTCATTGGGTTCCTGGAGTCGCACTTCCAGACGGCGAAGGTGGAGCGTCCAGGGAGGCACCTGATCGTCCTGCCGCCCTCCGCTGATGACGCCGGCCTTCCTCTCATGGGGGGTGACGGGAAGCTTCCTGTGGGGGAATCAGGTTGTGACGTTTCCAATTGGGGAATCAGGTTGGGACGTTTCCAGTTGGGGAATCAGGTTGTGACGTTTCCAGTTGGGGAATCAGGTCGTGATGTTTCCAATTGGGGAATCAGGTTGGGACGTTTCCAGTTGGGGAATCAGGTTGTGACGTTTCCAGTTGGGGAATCAGGTTGTGACGTTTCCAGTTGGGGAATAAGGTTGTAACGTTTCCAGTTGGGGAATCAGGTCGTGATGTTTCCAGTTGGAGAATCAGGTTGTGACGTTTCCAGTTGGGGAATAAGGTTGTAACGTTTCCAGTTGTGGAATCAAGTTGTGACGTTTCCAGTTGGAGAATCAGGTTGTGACGTTTCCAGTTGGGGAATCAGGTTGTGACGTTTCCAGTTGGGGAATACGGTTCTAACGTTTCTAGTTGGGGAGTCAGGTTGTGACGTTTCCAGTTGGAGAATCAGGTTGTGACGTATCAAGTTGGGGAATCAGGTTGTGACGTTTCCAGTTGGGGAATCAGGTCGTGACGTTTCCAGTTGGAGAATCAGGTTGTGACGTTCCAAGTTGGGGAATCAGGTTGTGACGTTCCAAGTTGGGGAATCAGGTTGTGACGTTTCCAGTTGGGGAATCAGGTTGTGACGTTTCCAGTTGGGGAATCAGGTTGTGACGTTCCAAGTTGGGGAATCAGGTTGTGACGTTTCCAGTTGGGGAATCAGGTTGTGACGTTTCCAGTTGGGGAATAAGGTTGTGACGTTTCCAGTTGGAGAATCAGGTTGTGACGTCTCCAGTTGGGAAATCAGGTTGTGATGTTTCCAGTTGGGGAATAAGGTTGTAACGTTTCCAGTTGGGGAATAAGGTTGTGACGTTTCCAGTTGGGGAAGCAGGTTGTGACGTTTCCAGTTGGGGAAGCAGGTTGTGACGTTTCCAGTTGGGGAAGCAGGTTGTGACGTTTCCAGTTGGGGAATCAGTGTGTGATGTTTCCAGTTGGGGAATCATGTTGTGACGTTTCCAGTTGGGGAATCAGGTTGGTATGTTTTTAGTTGGGGAATCAGTGTGTAATATTTCCAGTTAGGGAATCAGCGAATGACGTTTTCAGTTGGGGAAGCAGGTTGTGACGTTTCCAGTTGGGGAATCAGTGTGTGATGTTTCCAGTTGGGGAATCAGGTTGTGACGTTTCCAGTTGGGGAATCAGGTTGTGACGTTTCCAGTTGGGGAATCAGTGTGTGACGTTTCCAGTTGGGGAATAAGGTTGTAACGTTTCCAGTTGGGGAATCAGGTTGGGATGTTTTCAGTTGGGGAATCAGTGTGTGATGTTTCCAGTTGGGGAATCAGTGTGTAATATTTCCAGTTAGGGAATCAGCGAATGACGTTTTCAGTTGGGGAACCATGTTGTGACGCTTTCAGTTGGGGAACCATGTTGTGACGCTTTCAGTTGGGGAACCATGTTGTGACGCTTTCAGTTGGGGAACCATGTTGTGACGTTTTCAGTTGGGGAACCATGTTGTGACGTTTTCAGTTGGGGAAAGCAGGTTTTGGTGGTGTGCATTGAAAAATTAAAGTTTTGATGTCCCCTGGTGGGAAAACCAGTATGTGATTTTTCCTGTTATGATTTCAGATTTTGATGTTTCCTGTCGAGGAAACCAGTATGTGATTATTCTTGATGGGAAATTGGGTTTTGATGTTTCATGTTAAAAAAAACAGGCTTTGATGTTTCCTATTGAAAAATTCAAGTTATGATGTTCCTTGTTGGGGAAACCAGTACTTGATTTTTCTTGTATGAAAATCAGGTATTGAAGTTACCTGTTGAAGAAACTTAGCATTGACGCTTTCTAATTGAGGCACCAGTAAATGATGTTTTCTGTTAAAGAAACCAAGTTTTGATCTTCCCTATTGAGGAAATGATTGAATGATTTTTCTCGGAAGGAATGCTAAGTTACAATGTTTCCTGTTGGGGAAACCAGGTTTTAATGTTTATAGTTGGAGATACTAGACTTTGATGTTTCTATTTTGTGGAAACCAAGGTTTGACATTTCCTTATGAGGAAACCAAATTTTGATGTTGACTAAATCAAGCACTAAAATTTTATGTATGGTGAAACCAAGACCATGACATCTTACACCAGGAAAAAAATAGCTTGTTCTTTTAATCTACTGAGTTAACTCTCCGGTATACCGATTGAACAGAGACTCCTCAGTAGATGGGACTGAACCGCTGGCAGATCAAGTCCTGGGTTGCTTTACATGAAGCTGCTCAGAGCGGTGCGAGTTGCACATTGTGAATTTTTACTGAACTAAGCGTGAATTTTTACATAAACTTCGCCTGAATAAGCCACGCTTGAATTTTTGGAGGTATCAAAAGCGTGATTCAGTGTACTGCTGCCTAGTTCGGAGCAGTGTTCTCGAACAGCAACTCTGATTGAAGTAGTTGTTCAAAGGAGGGAGAAACAAATACTTTCTGGTGAACCAGTTGTAATTACATATTTCAGCTAATACCACACGTAGCAACACCGTATTATCATAATAATATATACATACCTTTATTTTAATACAGTTATGAATTTTGCTTCTTAAGGCAAACTCTACTCGAAATGAAGAATAATGTGCTGGGCCGACTATTTGATCTTATCGCTATTTTCATCGTGCGGTACGTGTATGTAATACCATCATTTACTCCTTTCGAAACTTTTCGCCGTGGAATTTTTCCTGCTGTTCTGTCTTGAAGGAAAAATTGCGAGCTGCCGGTCTATAGATGTACGCTCTGAGATATTAAATTATTTGCAGCATTAATTAGGGGAAAAATCTGTGGGGGAGTAAAACTGGATAAATATTGGCTTAAATTTTTCCCAGGTGAAATATTTCGGTGAGAGCACAAGTAGGAGGCGGTAGAACTTTTATGAAAGCTTTTTCTGCTTTTGGCTCACGATCGATAATAATGAATAATGTTGACAAACTTTTGGAACTGCATTGTTTATAAAATCATTCTGTCGCTAATGTAAAATACCGAACCGCATCAGATTCATGTTAAATTTGTAGAACAGGAGAAGGCTCACCTTCTAAAATCCACATCAAGACTCCGGCGCATCACAATAGAGTCACGAAGTCTGTTTTTTTAAAAAATGTGTCAACATGTGTCAACATGTGTTTTCTCCGGGCTCGCTTGACACTATCTCAACGACAGCTACCATTTCTACACTATTTGATTGGTATCTCCATACGTAAGCTCTACGTCTCTCGCGTCATGTCTATGGTGTGTCTAGTCCATGATATTTTCTTTACTATCTCCTCGATGTGTCTGGCACATAACCATCTTCGTTATTGTATCTTAGATGAGTCCGACACATAGCCATTTTCTTTACCATTGGTGTGTCCAATATACAACCATCTTCCGTACCATTTCATTGATACCTCTATTACATAAGCATCCCCGGGGTCTGTACTTCACTGGCATCTCCTTTACCATCTCTTCCGCGTCCGGGCTACACACTCGCTATCTGCTGTACCATCACCATAGCTCGAAGACCAAAAGTTATCCTGGTTGTCTGGCCGTGCGTGTAGTTCAAGGAAGAAGACATGTCTGACCTTGAGCTCCGCTGCACCTTCTTCCTGCATCCGACGATTGCATCTTTCTATCAATTCGGTTGCCTGCGATTGCGATGGAGTTGCTCAACTTCGGTCCTTTATGTCACCTTTTATCACGAGGCGACCATCCTCAGAGGCATATCGACGCGCATTGGCAATCGGCGACTCGCCCTCCAGAGTGGAGGAAAACTTGGGCTTCGACATAACATACAATCGATGGAATAGCGCGAGATGAGTAAATTAGTCCAACTGACTGCGGTCGGTCGCTTGCTCCCCGAGAAATTGAGTCTTCCAGACGAACAAAAACTTCGTACCCTCCTCTATGTTGGTGGGGGAGGGGACTGTGGGTGAGGGGGTGCGGGGTAAAATAAGGGAGAATGAGCAAAATTTGGGGAGATAGAATAAGAGGGGAGTCAAGGCCCGGAGACTGTGAGAGGACAAAGGAAATTTATAAGTTAAGGATATATGAAATGAGTGATGTTGAAAACAATGAAATATTGAAGAAAAGATGAAAAATATTATAGTTTGATACCATAGGACGGCGATGATATCCGGAATATTCGAATGAAATTTCCGTCAAGTTATGCGATAGTCGAACATTTGGATGGGATCATTAATGCTGAAACGTGACAGCTTGGACAAATTTAATACATGAAAAATTATTTAGATTGAAGTCGTCTAACAGATGAACGAGAAATGGCAGAGAAAAGCCGGTGATGATGAAAGGTGGAAAGGATAAAAGCCAAAAAATTTTCAAAGCAAACCCGGAAACTATTCGAGTGAGAAATGATGAAAGCCAGGAATGATAAAACAAGAAATGAAAAAAGACGGAAATGATAAAACCCCAAAATTATTAAAGCCAAAATTCATGAAGCCATGAAATCATAAATGTCGGTATGATAAGAGTCGGAAATGAAAAAAATCAAGAATTCTCCAAGCTGTAATTAATCAAAGCCGGAAATAGGAAAAGATAGAAACGAACACAACCAAAAATGGTAAAAGCCGGACACTGTAAAAACAGGAAATATGTAAAAGAAGATGGACAACTCCACTTGAAACTATGCGTATGCAGCACATCTAAGCTGTCTAACTAGCAATCCGATGTCTACTGTGCGGAAGTCTCTTGAAAACTGTTGCACGGACTTCAAACTAGGCACGTTAATCCCGGTGGGTGAAACTGAAGTTTAATATTCAATTCAAATTTAAAATTAATTTTAGAGAACAGTTTTGAAAATAGCAAATATTAACTGGATTGTGCCTTTTTTTAGCTTTATTTACGTATTTATAAAAATTGAGTTTATGAAAACTAATCGGTGAGTAGCATTATGAAAATTCTCTCAGTGTACAATGGGAGCTCACGTCGCGACTAACGTGTTAATAGATTATCTAGTGCTAGGATTTTCTGAATGTTCCTAGATAGAATTGGACAATTTTTCAATTAACTGAACCTTAATTAAAAACGATTACTAATACAAGAGCTTGAAAAATGATTACTCAATTGCGAGTAATGCTGAAAATGAGAAAGTCAAAGCAAAACCTTAAGGGCAATTTAAGTTACTCAGCGACTGCTGATGAAGACCTTGATGAAGTCCTTAAAAACAAAGAAAACCTGCCTTAAGGCGAGTTAAGCTGCCCAGCAACTGCTGCCGAGGACCTTGATAAAGTCCTTAAAAACAAAGTCTCGAGGTCTCGTGAAGGCCTTACTTCCTCAGGTCTCGACTGTCTCGACCGAGTTCGAGATACTCATTCTGATTACAGCGTATCTGAACCAGGAAGTCTCCAAACTTCTTTGCTACATTGATAAACTAGGGAAAAAAGGCAGTAATATTTGGGTTCTTCCGCCCCCCTCTTTGGGAGGCAGAGCTACCCCCTTCTGCCTCGTGTGGGGGGCGATGCCTGTCTAGAGTGTGGTGTCGCGGCGTGTGTGGTGTCGCGGCGTGTGTGTTGCGCACTGCGTGTGTGTTGCGCACTGCGTGTGTGTTGTCGCGACGTGTGTTGCGTGTGTTGCGTGTGTTGCGTGTGTTGCGTGTGTTGCG
>JACJUY010009886.1:0-15591 GCA_014220935.1 Platorchestia sp. MABIK | reverse complement strand
AATGTCTTCTCCACAGATATTCACACATATATTCTTCTGTTTTATTTCTCCTATGTCCAGTTCGTCTCATGAACTTCTTAAATGGTGCCCACGACGACTCTATTGTTTGAGTATTAGCTCCAGTTTCAGGATCTAGTGGCGCCAGCTTAAGACTAGTCTTAAGCTTAAGACTAGTGGCGCCATCTAGTGGGAGGTTTAGTTATCGAATATTTCACCAACGGGGCTAACTCCCGAGTTAAGCCATAAAAAGACTTAGAACACTGTGTACCACAAAGATCTTAAAAGTGATTTCTTATTAGAAATTAAACCGATCTGTATAAAAAGGAATTTGAGTACTGTACTAATTCAGAGCCGAAAAATAATAAACTAATTTGCTGAAAATTGAACGTTAAGCATACGGCGTCCGAGTGAGGGGAAATGTTCTTGAATTTTGTACGATATTTCCGTTAAATTCGAAAAATCAACTCTTGAGGGAGATATCTTTCAAAATCTCTTCTTTCATTTTGAAGAAATTTTACAACGAAACTAAAGCCTTTCTGGTTAGGCAGTATGACCTCCGGGAGGACGTTGTGACCACGGGGATGACGGTGAAATGAATTACTTGTAAAAGTTCAAAGTGTTTCATAAAATTAATCATTCAATCACTCGATTTGGAAGGAAAACTCCGGATGACCTCTACAATGATTGTGTTTTCCTTTTGTTATCACCACCGGAGTGAGAATACCTTGGTGAGAATCAGGATCTTTCTAGTTTTCCCTTAATACATTATGCTTTCTAATGGAAGTAATCACACGAAAGAAATGGATCAACACACTAGCAAAGCTATGAGGAGTTTGAAGAGTGACAGCACGCATGTTTACATTTGTCTACACTCTGGATGCCGTAAGTGTGGACAGTTCCCTTCTTTGGCACGTAAACGTTTTTTTTACAAATGGATGGGCGATCGCGCACTAGCATCAGGCTTTGCCAAGGCTTACTCTTTTTTCCAACACTTTAACCGCAACGTACGCCACCGGTGGCTACGGAGTGGATTATCATTAATGCAAACCGACCAGTAATCACAAACCTAATTTTTTTTATTAATGCTTTATTGAACGTATATGAAGGAGTAATCGAGTTGATGTTTGCTATTTTTAAAGTATCTCGCTGCTATTGACCTTAAACTACATAGAGTTGATTATTGAACTTGAGTTCAACCAATTGTAGTCAATGTGTTAATTATAGATGATATTTTGACGGTAGCGGTTCGTAACCGGACAATTTTATGTGACGTATTTGGTCCTTGTTTTAGCCTCCAATTCAATGTAAAATTGATACCGTACTGGTGTATCAGTATCCGGACTACATTACATGCCTCACTTTGTCCATGCTTTGTTTAATGAAATTCAAAATCGATGCCGTGTTCGTGTATTGGTAACCGAACAATTTTACCTGCCTTAATTTGACCATCTCGCGTTGCCTGAAATTTGAACTCACTTCCTTCTTTGTGTATCGGTGACTGGACAAGTTAACCAGGCTCATAATATTCTATTTCTTGTATATAATTAAAATCCATGTTTGCATGCCTGCCTAAATAATAATAATAGTAATAATAAAAATAATTATTGTGTGCCAAACTTGCAGCGTGTAGAACAGATGTAGATGACGTCATGGATTCGTACAGTGCCAGCCCATGACTTGCTTGCATTGAGCAGGGCAGAGTTGCCAGATTGGCCCTTTTGTGGTCAAGATTATCAAATTTGGCCTTCTTTCAAATGAAATTTGAACGAGAGAACCACTCGGCATCTAAAGAGCCTGTTGCTCGTGTGGCCAGATGGGATGTGTCGAACCGCAGCCTGGTCAACAGCACATTTTTTATGGGTAAAATATTTTGTCCCAATTTTTATTTTTCACACGTATCATGGGTGTTTTTTTTTCAAAATTCAGGATAACAGTAACATAGTTTTCCCGATACTATTTTAAATTTTAATTTGTTGTTGGTTTCGATTGTTTCATTTAGTCATTTGCTTTTCTGTGCCCCTCCCTGTTAAACTTTATCATCTGAGTTACTTATGTTCGACCGCTTGATTAGAAATTCCTTAAAGTGGTGAAGTTACAAGGAAGCACTTGTAGGACGCCATCGGGCAGGTAAAAGGAATGTTCTAAATTAAAATTCCGCCAGTCCAGCTCATGTTTGGTGCTGGCAGGAGCATCTCGATTTGTTTATATTTGATGCTCGAAACACTCGTGCAAATTTACGTAATCTGTGAAGAAATTGATCTATCTGGTTTGTAGCGTTGTTGTTTCATTCGAAGTTTGTCAAAATTGTTTCCTAAATTTAGAACCAATTGTATTCACAGTACAGATTTTGAGAGCTTCTTTGAACTTTCGTGTGGAATGTCAGATGATCCATACTCATTTTACGAGTTTTGTTCCTTAAAAAACACCCGTAAACTATGGTATTGAGTTGTCGAAGGAACGCAAATTTGCGTCCTTCTTACTTGCAAATATACCGTTTGCTTAGCTTCCGTGAACCTACCCCAGACCCAATGTTCCGGCCCTCTTTATTGCTGTCGTACTCCCTGCAGCGTGACCTCTTTACTGCTTGACTCAATGATCCAATTCTCGGCCTTCCTTGCAACAATTCTGAGACAACGGCGTTGCAATTAAGCTATCCACCCAAGCATTTATGCCCCCCGCAAGTTCCCTTGCCTGATCCTAAGCCGTTATTTGCGCATAATTGAATGCGGCCAGCCATTTAGATATAGCATGAGGTTGACCTTGTTTTTTGACTGTTTCTTGTCTAGCGTGAGGTCGTGAATGCGAGCTCGTTAATGTAGTGATTGTGTTCGATGCCGATCCTCTTTATTGCTACTTTGTCTTTATAACATTTATTGCGGAGATATGACCGCTACTGATACGAGGTCTTCCTAGCTGCGGTAGTGAGATTGATTTCATATTCATTTTTGATGTGACAGTCATACGTTACGTGTTTGGTTGGCTATTACATGCGTGCGTTTTAAACGCAAGTTTTACGACTGGGAGACATTTGCTATGCAAATATCGTCTCTGATGCGTACGCGGCAAAGTTTGATTCGTTCCATAGGCAGTAATCTCGTAAGGTTGTGTCGTCTTAAGTTCGGCAAGATAAGGAGCGGCTCAGAAGAAGATTGCTGTGGCAGGGTTTTAAGTTGTGTGCATCCATCATGAACTTGCGAGCTTTGCTGCCTCAGTTTAGCCAAACTTCCATGCCGCGGAAAGACCCGGTCTTCCCTCCTTCCAGCTTTATAATTTCAAGTGAAGTTTACATTCCCGCTCAGCTATTGATGGTTTCAGCATTGCTTGGCTATTTTGAATAAATTTGAGTTCATTGGTTCATAATGGTTGAGTCTTAGTAATGATTTTAAGTGTACTTAGTAGTATGAATTGGAGCATTTAATTTAAATTTCGCGTTAGTCATCTGACTTATCTGCTTATTTCTTTGCCTTATCTATATTTCTTTTTGCTCATCTCATTGTGTAGCTTTTTCATCAATTTCACCCATTGTAATTTAACGATTTTGTCTTTCATTTCCTCCGCGCATTTTTATTCGATGCTTTTGCCTGAGTGAAATTTTACGCCTTCAACTTTTTTCTATCTAATGCTTTCGGTGTCTATTTTTCTTGAATATTCTATAGAACTTGCGCCTCGCCTTTTTTTAAAACGTGCCGTGTCTGTCTGGATAGGAGTTGTCAGGCATTTTTTATAGCGAAAAGTCTACAGATTAGCCTTTTGTAACTAAAATTTGATCAAAGAAAACACTCAGCACATCCTCAGTATTTTGAGTTAATTGTTTGCTGCTAAAATCTACTGATCAGGATGAATTGGTCTTCATAACTCAATTTTGATTAAAAGTGACGATGTTTATGAATGTTGAGAGCATTAACTAGCTTACCAATGCCCATCATTTGCCACAATCGAGCGTCTCGAAATAGTCCGAATGTCCACCCGTGATGAGCTGCCGGATTGCTTTCGGATTCACAATCTTAGCTGAAAGTAATCAAGGTTCAAAGATAACTCAACGCCGAAGCGCACAATTTTTTGATGTATCGGCACAAGGCTGCTATGAACGTTTCTACTTTATTCGACAGAAATGAAACGTCGATTCAGGTTTTGTCGATGGAATGTTCTTAAAATGTTTCAAGGTCACCAACATGAAGAATTTTCTAATATAATCGATGAGAGGAGCACTACTGCAGCATCCTCAAATGCATTAATTAAAAATTTTTTCCCGTAACCGCCGAGTTTTTGATAAAGTTTAAGCGTCTGGAAGCACGTTCGGGGCCGGTTGGAGCCTGTGTAACTTGGCGCATTAATGGCGCACGGAGGCTCCAAGTTGCAGCTAACGACTCTGCGCTGGCGCTAACTCGAGCACGAGGGGGCAGTTGTGAGGTGCGCTGTCTGCATCATAATTGCGCAAAAATGCTTGCACTTGCGCTTGTAATGCAATAATTTTTGCCCGTGCGCTCAAACGTAGAAATAATGTTAGCACTCATGCTAATCATGCATCAATACCGTGCCCGTGAGCTAAAAACGTAGAAATAATGTAAACACGCATGCTAATCATGCATCAATACCGTGCCCGTGAGCTAAAAATGTAGAAATAATGCAAACACGCATGCTAATCATGCATCAATACCGTGCCCGTGAGCTAAAAATGTAGAAATAATGCAAACACGCATGCTAATCATGCATCAATACTGTGCCCGAGAGCTAAAAATGTAGAAATAATGCAAACACGCATGCTAATCATGCATCAATACCGTACCCGTGAGCTAAATATGTAGAAATAATGCAAACACGCATGCTAATCATGCATAAATACCGTACCCGTGAGCTAAATATGTAGAAATAATGCAAACACGCATGCTAATCATGCATAAATACCGTACCCGTGAGCAAAATATGTAGAAATAATGTAAACACGCACATGCTGATCATGCATCAATACCGTACCCGTGAGCTAAAAACGTAGAACTAATGTTAGCATGCATGCTAGTCATTCATCCGTGAGCTAAAACGTATAAATGTTAGGGCGTACGCTAATCATGCAGTAATAACGTTAGCACGCATGCTAATCATGCATCAAGAACGTAAATGTACGTGCACTAATTACGTAGCAATAGCGTTAGTGCTCACGTGCGCTAATTACGTGACAATAACGTTGGCACGCACGTTAATCACGCATTAAAATTGCATCTTCATATGTTCTAGTTATGCCCACAGCTAATCATACAATGAAAGCGTACTTACCTCCTCAGGAAGATGCAATTATTGTACATACGTAAATTAGCGTACCCAGGAGGTAAGATGTGAGGTCTCGAGGTAAAAGTTAAGTTCTCCTTCCTTTTATTGAAATAAAATAAGCGTTTGTTCCGTTAAAGAACATCTTTTCTTTTGCTCACTGGTTCAATTTTTTCAGCATCTCTGACTTTTTTCAACTTTTATCTAATTTCAAAAGCATTTTTCGGTATTTGTTACCGCAGCACACGAATCGATTTTCATATATTAGTTGCTTGTATAATGGTAATGAGATCGAAGTAAACAACTTTTCTTCGATGCACTTTCCGTCGTAAATGAGTATTTAACGAGTTACAGCAATGACGTAATGTAACCTAATCTACCCTAAGCTAACCTAACCTAACGTAACCTAACCTAACGATCATTCCAGCGCATTAGAGCCGTCGGAACCGAGATTCTATCAGAGTGCAACAGTTTTTCCCGCTTGAAAGACTAGAATTGCGGCAATTAACCTACTGCTATAACTCGTTAAATACTCATTTATGACGGAAAGTGCATGGAAGAAAAGTTTCTTTCGATGACATTACCATTATACAAGCAACTGACATAAAAATCGATTAGTGTCCTGTCGTAAACATTTACCCATTTTTCTTACCTTGCTGTTTCTACGTGCAGGAGGTCTCGTGTGTGAACACATTTTGTGCATAGATTTTTCGTTTCTTTAATTCTATATAGAATGCCAGTTTCCCCCGTCCACTCTTTGGAATATCTTTACTGTGGTTTGGGAGGCTTGAACTAAGTTACACGACCTCAGATAATCTAACAGCCTACCTTTTAATCTATATTTCTTACGCTAAAGAATCTTTAATGATGTAGTTGCACGCGCAATATTCGTGTAAAACCAACACACTTCATACTCTTTTGTTGGTAATGTCGAGACGCAACAACTCGTTACAAAAATTTGATCTCCACCTCCGGCAGTGGCATTGTGCTCAAGAATGGAACCACCGAACATGTCCTTATTAAAGGTCGTTTGAAAAGCTGTGGTGTTCGCTAGCTCTGGAGACCGTAAGTCTGCTCATGACCATGCTGCCTAACGAAAGATTTGGACTGCGCTCACTAGCTCGGATTTAATGACGGGAGCTTACCTGCGGATTAGCTCCTAGTCCGGAATCGACGGCCGAGATTATTCCAGCGTCAGCTTTGGTTCTTTGGAGCGCGAGCGAATTCTGAGGCTGTGGCGGTGCGATGCTAGTTGAACAATCCTAATTCCAGATGAAGATAATATTCCTCCAAAGAAGCAAACCAGCTTGTAGGGCCATTATTTTTCTTTGAAATGAAAGCGATGTTTCGTTGGGTTAGTTTTCTGGGACAATTGCAGCGAGTTGAAATGAGGCGTTCAAAACTTGGTCTAATATCCGAGCAAAACTTTTGATCTCAGCTACATGAAGCAGACAACCCGAGGCCCGTTTCCAGTAATTATGCTAAGGTGAGCACGGAGTTGCGGGATGCAAGTCAGCGTGTGTGCGAGACTTCGGTTGGCGGGATGCACGTCTGCGTGTGTGCGAGACTTCGGTTGGCGGGATGCACGTCTGCGTGTGTGCGAGACTTCGGTTGGCGGGATGCACGTCTGCGTGTGTGCGAGACTTCGGTTGGCGGGATACAAGTCTGCGTGTGTGCGAGACTTCGGTTGGCGGGATGCAAGTCTGCGTGTGTGCGAGACTTCAGTATGACGGTACTTCTGACTTCAAAGATTCTGGTTTTTGCTCACATTGAATTCTTCAACTTCGTCTATTTTACGAGGACAATGGGTCTTTAAGTCATACATCTTTTTGTGCGAATCTCTGCTATTACAGATAAAAATTAATCCATCGTGTCAATAAAATATTTGATGTTATTAATAGAGGAATTAATTTTTCTCATCAAAAGTTGAGGTCTGCGTCAACTCCCCACACAGCTGTGACACGTTGGTGGTCACAAACTGCGTTTACGTAAAAACTGCATCGAAGTTAAATGATGAGACGTTCTAATTAAATTTGTATCCTTCTAAATTTGAGTATTGATACTGACTTCAATTGAGTAGCATCGTAAATCCCAGTTTGGCCCGCCGTTGTTGTGTTAAATCATATATTATAAGTGGAGGAGTGGCTCCAGTTCACGAGCAGAAATTGGCTCGTGCAACTATAGGGCTTATATTAGCGTTCGCTGGAGGAAGGTGGGAGGTTCCGGTCACGAACTGGAGGGTTAGGCAGGCCTTCCTTTTGTTCAAGTTGAATTGGCTATTCGTTTTGTTACCGACCATCTTTTTTCGGTTATTTGCTGTCAATCTCTCAGTACCAATTACTTCTTCTTTAACTTTCAATTATCATCATAAACTTATTTCAATCTCACTGCTTCCATGCGAAGGGCGTGAAAACACACTTTACGCATAGATTCTCTTCTCATTTCAGTCTAAACTGGGCCTTCTTTTGTCTTCTCTTGAAAATACCTTTGCTTTGGTGAGAGAGGTAAGACTGACTTACAATTTAATCTAAGTTTAGTAGCGTTAGTGCTGCGGTAGAATATTTATTCAGCGAGTACGATCGTGTGTGCGTAAACAAAACAGATGAGGGATTGCTGATACGGTAGGTTAGATCATCAAATTTAGGACTAGAACGGGTTCAGCACAGCTAATAAAAATGCGAAAGCAGTAATTTGTTTTTATGCAGCGAGTGCGAATACTCGTGTCCCTACGAGGACTGGAGAATAAAAGCTAGAGGTTGATGCCGGCGCCTTTTCAGATCCATGAATGTTTGTTCCGCAATTCGCGCGCTCTTTTCCCAACTTGGGCTACTATAAGAGCTAGCCGTAAATCAGCTTTACGCTCTGCATGCCTCCGGCTAGAAAGCCAGGCTCAGGCGCTGCCCAGCGCCTGTCCTCTCATGTCTGCTGGTATCTCTGCTACCAGCTCATGCAGGGCTGCTAGTTGGGCCTTTGAAGATTGTAATTCTTGTTGGACTGACTCAAGAATGCTTTGAATCGGAAATTAAGAATGCTATGCATTAGGAGTGAACCTGAGAATGAAGATAATCTGACCAAAGAAGTATTTTTTTCATAAAAACAGGATGAATGGACTTCATGACACCTGACTGAAATTTTAGTTGAACTGACGGCCAGGAATGCTTTGAATTACAAATTAGGAAAAATTTTGCGTCAGGTGAAGATATTAACATAAGAATGAATATATTTTGGCAATGAGGTGTAAAGTTGCCACTGTTTAATAAAACGTGATAAATAAATTGTATTTCACCCTACGGAAATTTGGCCTCTCATTATCACAGTAATTCGATCATTGCGCGCTAGGAGCGAACCTGAGAATAAAGAAATTTCGGGAAAACTTGATCAATAAATATCATAAACCCATAATAAAATGAACCTTAGCATCTCAGTGATTCAGCTACTCAGCATCTGGAAACACTGCAGGTTTGCCTTATGGTGTAGGGTTTTCCGGCCAAATTTTTAATGAAGGAAGCTAAATATCTTGAGCTGAAAAGGCCAATTTGGGAACGCTCAGCTGATGTTCCGAAATGCTACACCTGGAGGCACTGAGCTCGGGTGTCTTGGGTGCCAGACCTGCGTCTTCTGTGTGAATAGTGGCGTCTTTGTAACTGGTTATTGCGCCATTTTAACCGCTTATTGCGCCTTTGCAGCCGGTTATTGCGTCTTTGCAGCCGGTCATTGTGTCTTTGCAGTCGGTCATTGCGTCTTTGCAGCCGGTCATTGCGTCTTTGCAGCCGGTCATTGCGTCTTTGCAGCCGGTCATTGCGTCTTTGCAGCCGGTCATTGCGTCTTTGCAGCCGGTCATTGCGTCTTTGCATTTGAACGTCTGCACTTTTGCAACCTGATGTTACTGCTGTAGAATAAACATGTTTTGGAAGGCTTTGCTCCATCAGTCCTTACCGTCGTTGCTCGGTTGCTTACCCACTTCCCTGTAATAAGTTTAAAAACAGAATTCCTCCCAAAAATCCAAGTGCTGTATTTTTGGAAAACAAATTGTGTTTTTCCATGAATGAAATTTTTTTTGTCACTGATGCCTGCAGCACACCTCGGTGAGCCGGGCACACGGCAGAGGAAACAAGGCAGGGTCATTTCTATGGGGGAAATACATCTCCTCTTGTTCGGCCAGCCTACAGAACGGCTTTATTTCAAACTAGTTTTTATGACATCACCAAAACGCCATGTCGTTAGGCCAGTAGTGGAGCCAGGTTTTAAGGGTAGTAGTGCTACCAGATGCAATACGAGCACTGCTATTGGTTCGTTGCCGTGACGTCAACAAAACCACACCGTCAACGAAAAAAGACTGGTTTGAACCTACTTTGTTTCCTCTACCGTGGCTAGTCATTACAGAGGAGCGCGTCGCGTAAGCGTGCTGGATATTGCCAGGTCGCCACGTAATGCCGCGACGGACAAATTATTCTCGTGTCACCGGAAATTGCCTCCGGGCGAATTCTCCCGTATTTTTTTTTGTCTCCGCGACCTACTTCCGTCGCGCAACTGCGCGCTTTTGTATCCAGGTTATGGCTGCTTTGAACCTGGTGTTGGTAAACAACCTTGTGATTTTTTTTCTTTGAGATCCGCTGCAATGCGGTTGTAATTGGGTCTAGGCTTTCGGTTGTATGTGCTGCACCTGCCGAATGTTAATGCAACTTCTGAGATATGCTTGTGACTGATGTGAACAATGAAAAACTTGGTTTGAAATGGTAGTTAACTCAAGAGCTTTCTGTGAGTCGGGGAATGAATTACGGCGGGACAACAAGGTGAGTCCTAATTTTGTTCGATAGAATTATCTGCCATCAAAATGAATTGACTTCGAAATGAAGTCTCACCCCTGAGGGGAATGGAACTAAAAATTTGTGAGAACCATCGTTCCTTGAGGAAAAATGCGAGGTCCTGAGCCCAAATTAAGATAGGGCTTCTTTTCGTTAGAAAAAAGTTCGTTCATCTGGTATGAATAATTTTTTCGGTTCACTGCAGTGCTGTTTTTCAGCGCCTCGGACTTCTTCAATTTGTATAGTTTCATAAACTTCTTTCACAACTCACTGTTTCTATATTTCTAAGCGGTGGGGGTCTTGAGTGAAAAAAGCACCTTGTGCATAGAGTTATTGTTGCCTTAACTCCATACCAAATGGCACCTTCAATCTTCCTTTTTTTGGAACACCTATGTTGTGGCTAGGGAGACCTAAATTAATTTATCTTTTCGTTTTTTTTTCATTTCGGACTGTTATATTTTTTCCTTGAGCCAAGCGCTACTGCAGTTGCAATTAAGTGATCATCTTTTAATAGTTCATATATTGCTGCCGTTTGCATACTTATCTGAAATTCGTAGATTTTACCTTCTAAATTCCGTGTAAAAACCCAGTCTTGCGATTCATGCTTCTTTGAGAACCAAGTTCTAGATCTTGTTCTACGCCAGAAGTTTATCGATCTCCATTCCATTTTTGCAGTTTAGAGACGCATGTTACTCCAATAATACTCAATTTATCTCTTTCAGGCGTTATAATAGTCTCCGAAGTACGTATTTTTTGCAGTGAAGTGTCTTTTACCTTGCTCGGTGCTTGGAACTTATGCTTTGAGTGAAGTGAATTTTATTTTATGTATGAACATGCAACCTAAAGAACCGCATAGTTACGCGTAGAAGAAATATATGAGCTGGTTAAACTTGTTCGTCGTAGTTCATGTATAGCAATTTTCACTCACCCTCACTACTTCCAATACGTTGCCACCTCAAGCCAGGCAGAGTCAAGTTCAAAAAGTAGAGTAGGCAAATTGAAAACTTTGAAAGCATCTCTTGAAAACTGGCGTTTGTGCAGAGAGTGTGCTTTCTTCTGTCGTGAATTTCCAAGAGTAGCTCGCCTTGAAGCATCGCTGAATATAAAGGAAACAAATAACCTCCCGTCAACATGGAGTGGCCAAATCATGGACCAGCTCACGGCGCCGCCGCCGCTGCTGCAGAAAGTAAGTCTTTTTATCTTATTCTTTAGCATGGCTCCTCAAAGCTCGTTATTTAGTTCATATTTCGTGTGGTGAGATGGTGAGTTTTGACGTATTCAGTGCACGTTTTTGAACATTGATAAGTAAGGTTCGATGTATTTTTATATCCGTTTTATCAGTTGCAGATTATTCCAGTTTTTGCTTCCAGGATCCTGTGGGCCTCTGATCAGTTGCAGATCATTCCAGTTTATGCCTATGGGTTCCTCCAGGTCTTCGATCAATTGCAGATCATTCTAAGCTTTTCTTCAGCAATCCCCCGAGTCTCGTTTCAGTTGAAAACTATTTCAACCTTCGCTGGGGTGATTCACTGAGTCATACATCAGCTTCAGATCATTCCTTTTTTTCATTAGGAACCCTCTGGATCTATCAGATGCAGATTATTCTCGTCTTTTCTTCAGGGATCTTCTGAATCTTCCACCAGTCTCAGATCATTCCACTCTTTTCTCCAAAGATCTTCTGAGTCGTCCACCAGTCCCAGATCATTCCACTCTTTTCTCCAAGGATCTTCTGAATCTTCCACGAGTCGCAGATCATTCCACTCTTTTCTCCAAGGATCTTCTGAATCTTCCACCAGCCCCAGATCATTCCACTCTTTTCTCCAAAGATCCTACGAAACTTCCACCAGTCCCAGATCATTCCACTCTTTCTCCAAGGATCTTCTGAATCTTCCACGAGTCGCAGATCATTCCACTCTTTTCTCCAAGGATCTTCTGAATCTGCCACCAGTCGCAGATCATTCCACTCTTTTCCTCAGGGAGCTTCCGAGTCTCGCGTCTGTTGCAGATCAGCGAGGCCTATCAAAGAGGCCTGTCTGCTGCAGCTGCGCTTCAGCGTTGCCTGCTCGCCAGAATTTTCTGATTGCACTCAACTTTTCTTCAAAAACAAGATGCTTTCAACTGCATTATTATTAGCTTTTCATCGGGCAGCTGTGAATTAGTTTCGGTTGTTAGTACACGATTCAAAATAAATGGGACTATATCGACTTTATTGCGATTTTCAGTTCTGGTCTTTGTTAATCCACATACTCGAGTTCATAACAGCACGCACATTTGATCTTTCATAAAAATTAGGTGCTCCTATTATGCACGGTGACATTACTTACCCTGTTTCTGTATATCAAGATATTGGGGGCGCTCACTGAGGAATATTCTGGGACACTCCGCTCGCGATATCATGGCGCACTCCAGTCTCTCGCTTGACTCCGTTGTGTGTGGAAACGCGCCGCTCTCACCCACTCGAAAATTAAATTATTTCTCACCCAGAAAAGGTATACGAGTAGATTCCCTTCAAAATTTATGTGCATTAACACGTAAAGGGTTTACTCTCATCAATATTTCTAGGAATGAAGTTAGGACGCACTGGCGTGTTAGGGAAGTCTACGGAGCGGCGCCGCAGCGCTGGAGGGGCGTGATCGAAGTCAAATATCCATCACAGTTTTGTCCTTTATTTTGGGTGCATTATCGCCCCTTCGTTGATGTCATCATCCCTCATTAGTTCTCATTGATTTGTCATCCTTTACCCATCACTCTCTTTATTGGGGTCATTATCATGGTCCCAATAGAGCGTCACCTTCCTTCAATCGCCGCTGTTGTTATTGAGGCCGCTGACGCATTCATTCAACGACGCATTCATTCAACGACGCATTCATTGACGCATTCATTCAACGACGCATTCATTGACGCATTCATTCAACGACGCATTCATTGACGCATTCATTCAACGACGCNTAGGTAAGTTATACGTTGGAGTAGGTAAGTTATACGTTGGAGTAGGTAAGTTATACGTTGGAGTAGGTGAGTTATACGTTGGAGTAGGTAAGTTATTAGTTGGAGTAGGTAAGTTATTAGTTGGAGTAGGTAAGTTATTAGTTGGAGTAGGTAAGTTATACGTTGGAGTAGGTAAGTTATTCGTTGGAGTAGGTAAGTTATTCGTTGGAGTAGGTAAGTTATACGTTGGAGTAGGTAAGTTATACGTTGGAGTAGGTAAGTTATACGTTGGAGTAGGTAAGTTATTCGTTGGAGTAGGTAAGTTATACGTTGGAGTAGGTAAGTTATACGTTGGAGTAGGTAAGTTATACGTTGGAGTAGGTAAGTTATACGTTGGAGTAGGTAAGTTATACGTTGGAGTAGGTAAGTTATACGTTGGATACGTTGGAGTAAGTGACCGTGCTTGCAGACTACTATGGAATTGTAACAGCTGAACATAAGGGAATAGTTGATAGAACGGCTCACTGACAGGATGTCCATTGGCATCGAAGGAAACTTTTCCGACGACTATAGGATCTGCATAGATCGCAGTGACGGCAACCCAATTTGAGCGTACAGAACGATGAAATTATTTGCTTAGAAAATCATCCGAACGCAATCATTTTTCAAGCACGTAATGAAGAAAACAAGTGCATTTTAAATTTGCATGAGACTGCAAATAATAAGCCGTTGCTCATGCGATGCTGCATTCTTCTTGCACTAAAATTGACTAATTCATAACAGAGACAGGTCGTTTGAATGCATCATCGTTTTAATTCCCCTAATTTCCAAAAAAAATTCAAGTAATTTTTTGACCTTTTTTAAACGAGTTCTACGATTTACACTCACACAATGGATAAAAATTTAATGCGGCGCAAGTACGACAAAATTTCTGAACGTCAATATCAATTGGGAAAATTTGATAATCCACGCAACTGAAGGACCCGTGCAATTGTTTAAACGTATATGTCAAAGTTTTAAAATAATCTGCACCATCTTTTCGTTTCGGAATAGGAACGTGTTACATCGAGGACTTTCAACACGTTCAGGCTTATAACATTTCAAGGCGCTACACTCCCTGCAGAATATCGTATTCTTTCGCGTATCAAGAAGACAGAAATGGTGAGGCAGCAAAGAAATTGTGGCGGTACTCACCCGAGATCTCCATGTCGTCTATCAGAGGAAACACCATTGTGCCTGAGACCTGAGTTGCGACCTGAGAGCCAATATCTACTCCCAAATTCACTCTGGGCGACAACGACTAAGATTGTCGAAGCGCATCCAAGGAAACTTTCACGGAGTACTGAAAATACAAGGCGAATAAACTGATCACGAAGTCAACACCTTCTTCAATGTGGAGAAAAATACTCGATACCTGTTTTTCCCTTTTGTTACTGAATGTCAACGCACAAACTGTCACTCTCTCACTCGAACGGAGGAGCGCTTACGGCATCCTTGGAAAATCATCTCTGTAAAAATAACATAGGACTTTATATACTTTATATAATGAAAATAACTGAAGCGCCGGTTTTCACAAAAAAATGTCACTCCACGCCAAGCACTTCATTGTAGCAGTGATGAAAAGGAGTCACAATAAAAGCGTTCCACTATAAGAGAATGAGAATTGAAATAATGTGAACAATGACAATAATGAGAACTAGGATGGAAAAATTCTGCAGACTACTGTAACAACATCAAGCAGGTCGTCTCATAATTAATCCAATACGGTACTGAAAATATTTCCATACATAGAAACAGTAGCAATTTAGAAATGGCAGATAGGAAACATGTTCTCGTGCAGCTGTTCTGCTTTTTGAAAAAATGCATAAAATATACGCGAGGACTGATGCTCCCAGTCATGAGTGACATAACTTTGTGAAATAGATCAACTTATAGAAATTTAACTCCAACTCGAGTTCGCACCGCAATTGAATTAAAAGAACGGAGAATGACGAGAGACAAGAAACGCATTATACAAACGAAAACATTAGTACGGACATCGAAACTCTACGCCTTATGAAGCGAACACCGAGCGGGCCGCTGAAATCTTGTACTGGGATTTTCAACCTAAGTATGTCGTCGTTAAGACACAGCTGAGAACAAAATTTCCAAGTCGACTTGGCCACTTTGTGTTCTGTAAGACGTAACGTAGCCAACTCACGTTAATTCACTCTGCGGCCTGGATCGCTACGACAACGAAACAAATTTGAAAATCCGGCCACAAATCTCCATGTGCAGAGGTGCAATGGCGCGGACGAGCTTGAAATGGAATAGAAACATTGCACGAGTGCAGCAAGAGTGATGCAAGAATTCAGACTCAAACTCATCGTCAATGAGAGCAGAGCGCGAGAGACACTTGAGTGCGTAGTTCTTTGTAGCGCTAGTTCACATGAGCGTCTCTGAACGACATTGAAAGTGTCGTTTAATGAATGCGTCGTTGAAAATTTCGTTGAATGAATGCGTCGTTGAAAATTTCGTTGAATGAATGCGTCGTTGAAAATTTCGTTGAATGAATGCGTCGTTGAAAATTTCGTTGAATGAATGCGTCGTTGAAAAT
>JACJUY010009885.1:3264-13371 GCA_014220935.1 Platorchestia sp. MABIK | reverse complement strand
GCAATATATGTGATGAAATCCATAGCATTTATTACTTGGTGTGTAAGCGTTAAGCTTCCTTTGTCCCCAACATGAGCGTAGAGGTTCTGTTATTTTGCACTTTACGACCAAAATTATGTAACCAAATGGGAAGTGACAATTAATTATGCTGAAATGAGCACATTAAATTTTTTAGGCAAATTTTCTAATTAAAGTAATCGAATTCAATTGGCGTAAATATGCAAAAAATGCAACTTATAAAGCGTTTCAGCACTAAAACATTTTTTGTTCAATTGATATTCAATTGATTGGTAATTTCTCAAATTAACTACCAATTTATATTAGAAACTAAATGAGATTTGTTTTCTTAACAATACATTGAGACGCACGAACAATACAATATGACACGCGGAAGTTTCGCAGTAACTGCGCTGTTATTTGGTTTAAATCATTGAATGATATGTGTCGTTTAAAACGGCTGTGACTTTTAAGTGTAAAATGAAACATAATGTATTTTATCTCATTATTAAATGATACTTATATGGCAGAGCTATTGAATGATAAGTGTTCGCACTAGAGTTGAGTCACACAGCGACGTGTGGCACTGTTGAAGTGCGCATGGTAGTAACTCATTTTATAATGTTTGTCGTTTAAAACCGCAGTGACTTTTATGTGTAAAATGAAACATAATGTATTTAATTTTGTTTTTAAATGATACTTATATGGCAGAGCTGCTGAATAATCAATGTTCGCACTAGAGTTAAGTCACACAGCGACATTTGGCAGCTGTTGAAATGCGCATGGTAGTGATTCTGGCTGGTGGTGACGAGCCATACACGTACACGGACTAGAGCACGCACACTCAAAATGTGCGAACTTGACGTGGGTGCACCCGGGTCTCCCCGCACGGAGTCAGGTCCGCTACACACACGGCTATGACGAGCAAGAAGAAAGACTGGAAAATGATCTGATAAGTCAGAAGTAATGATTCCAGAAAGAAAATCACTTGGGTCTGTCATAAAGATATTGTCAAGCAGTGTTGCAGATTCCGAGGTAATTCGTGTAGGCTTTGCGATGATCGGAAGGAAAGATTGAGCCTGAAAGGCTGTTAAGAAATTAGAGATTGGTCCACAGCTTTCATGTTTCAGTAGATCATAATTGAAGTCACCGCATATTATTATGTCATTGTATAAGGACCTGTTGAACTGAGAAATAATACGATTTAGTTCATTTGGGAAGGATCTAGGACAGGCTGTATGTGGAGGCCTATACACCGTTCCAAGCACAATGCGTTTACCATCTCTAGACAGTTCTACGAAGAGTGATTTTATATGATCCTGATTTATTGATGCACCCGCTATGATTCTCGAGTCCATGTGGTTAGATATATATGTACTGATGCCTCCGCCTCGCTGGTTTTTTCGTAGCGAATGGTAACTGTGATAATTTTCACATCGAATCATGTCTTTGCTCGAGTCATCTAGCCAGCAGTTCCGCTTTTTAATGACAATTTCATATCGGTTCTTAGTGAATGCGCGACTTTCACCACAAGGAAAGTTAAGCCAAAACATACTAAATGGATAACAGATATAATAAAAAAGCCAAGCTGAGAAAAAACTTACCTATGGAAGTATAAACTGAAAACATCAGACAGTACTCTCCGAAAGATACATAAACATTACGAGAAGATCCTACAGAGAAAAGTTAGCGAAGCAAAACAAGACTACTTCAACAAAGAACTGTTAGCGGCAAAACAAAATCCAAAAAGAATGTGGGAAATCAATTGAGAAGTTGCTCAGTATAAAAACTCAATCTGCAGAAATACTTTTAACAACACCTAAAGAAGTGCAAATGTTTTCAATGATTTCTTCTCAAAAGTTGGTGAAAAAGTTTTCAATGAAGTGTTTAATTTTGTTTCAAACACACATTTAGCTGAAAATCCAAATTATGTTTCATTCACTAATTCAAGAAACAGATAATGGTCACGGTCAGTTATTAAAGTATTACAGAAATACGAAAAATGTTATCCCCACTAAAAATACTAAAGCAGCTGGACATATGGTATTTACATTCAATATATAAACAACAGTTTCCCTGTTAGAGCACCCGCGATTTGTTTGATAATAAATACACCTATATCCAAAAACAAATTTCTCGATGAGGTGAAATTATCCACTATTAATAACCCTTTCGGTTCTGACGGCTACTCCAGTGCCGAGATGGCTAGTTCTTCCAGTTTAGGGAATCTAACCTAATTTTGAAGTAATTTAACTAGTTAGGGAATAGGTTGGAGTGAATAACAAAATTAGGGAAATTTCAAGCATTCATGAAACTGGTTTTTACAGTAGACATCCCAGAAGCCTGCACGCGCACATTACCATTGGCTACCTCTAAGTTAACGCTACAACCCCGTGCAACATATTCAATAACCTTTCTATTTAACTTGAGCAAATTTTTTCTGAACATCGTTTATTTTTAATAAATTCAGGCAAACACTTTGAATAATTTCTCCGTAGAGAAGTAGGCACTTGCTTCAGCTAAGGGCACCCACACTAGGACAATTTCACTGACAATTATGGTAAGGACAAACTTTTCCCCTGAAAATTTTTCCCTAAGAAATTTGAATTGTCGTACCGAAAGGGCTTTAAACCTAGACACGAATCTGGTGATACCTACACAGCACCAAATTACAGGCCAATCAGTCTCCCACATGTTTTGTCCAAGATATTAGAAAAAGAAATAACAAACCAACTTTCGTCTCACACGGGTGAATCACACTTACTTTATCGCAATCAATGTGCTTACAGAAGAAATACTGAAGATGCTAAGGAGGTCAACCCAAGGACTTTCGGGCCCAATGGGCCATTTTTGTTTCTTTGTTGAAAAAGTATCCTTAGGTGTTGAGCTATTGTGCCCTAAAATTTCATGGGGCTAAGGGCAATAAATCCCCCACAAGGGGGGGGGGGTGTAAGGTGACCAAAGAACATGAATGTTTGACCCCATTTAAAAAGAAGAAGTCAAAACTTAAGAAGAGACTTAAAAAAAATCAGTTTGTTTGCAATGTAACGAGGATTTCAAAACTGTTTTTGAATTTGTTCTAGCATAGAAACACAATGACTTCTATTCTTTTGAAATATTCAAAAAATTAACCAAATAACTAATACTTCAATTTTTTCAAAAACTAAGACCTAAATCGAAAAAATGAATAGACGAAAATGTGTTTCTTTTTCCAAATTACACACAATGGTCATATTTCAGGAGAATCAGACAACAAATAAAAAATTCAATTTTCTTCAAGAAATGAATAATTAATTCATTTTTATTCCATTTTTGTTTTTTATTTGTAATTTGCAATTGACAGTGTAAATATGAAATTATGCATATAGATTATATAAAAAACATGAAAACAGCATTCAAGTACAAAAATTGTCTATTATATTACACTTCAACAAAAAAAGTTGCTTTTGGCTTATACCCAAAACCTCTAATTCTCAACATTCAAAAGAATAAAAGTCAGTGAGTTTTTATCCTAGGAAAAAACGAAGACAGTTTTAAAATTCTTGGAACATTTCTAACAAAAGTATGGTAGCAAACTTCCCAATTGTACAAATGATTTTTATTATCAAGCTCAAAACCTAAAATTAGAGTATGTGCTAGTTAGTGATCAAATATCGCATTTAAAAAGAACGAAAAGTTTTGAATGGATAATTTGCTACCATTCTTTTGTTAGAAATGTTCCAAGGCTTCTAACTGTCTTTGTTTGTTCTAACATAAAAACTCAATGACTTCTATTCTTTTGAAATATCCATAAAAATGTACCAAAAACAAATATTTCGTATTTTTCAAAAAATAAGGCCTAAATCGAAAAAGTTACACAATTAAGTATGATATGTTTTTTTTCAACAAATACATATACTGGCCAAATTTCAAACGAATCTGATCAAAACTTAAAAATCGCTGGGTTAACCCCTCATCATAGAAATACAGGGTGGCGCATAAAGTAACGCACCCTTATAAAAAATGAATAATAAACAAACTATGAAAGGTATAAACGCACTTACTACTATTTGATCTCTTGAAAGTGTTCGACAGTGTTGAGCATTATAAATTCCTGCAAAAAATATCGAACCTCAGAATAAACACCTCGTAAAGTACAAGATACCTACTGAACCTCTCTCGTGCAGCATGGCACCATGTCGTGCAGTGAGTATAAATAACAAAATATCACCTTTCATACCAAACAACATAAGCGTTCCCAAGATTCAATCGTTGGCCCACTCCTATGTTCTACTTTTATTAATAATTTCCCCACCATGTCAGCAAAGACAAACAATTTGAACTTACGCTGATGATGTACAAATTGGCATGACAAGTTCGATGGCTGATTTAGAAGCAACACAAGTTACCACAAAAAGCCTTCCGAAGAACCTAAACTAGCTGTACGACAAAAATAACCTAACTAAAAGAAAATAAAATGCAGTACATTATTTTTGGATCAAAGAATACTATCAAAAAATCCCAAAAACGTACGTATGCCATCGTTTGGAGACTATATAAACGAGCCAGTCACCAAAGGAAAAAACTTTGGTACTCGGGTTGACAAAAATATGACTGAAACCACTCGTGGAAACAATGTGCATCAAAAAATGCGGAACTTCTGTATTTTTTCATTGTATTAAAAACACACTTGACGAAAAAGATAAATTATTAGTAATTTAGTCATTAGCATTATCGCTTTTGGACTATTGCAGCCTAGTCTAGGAAGACATACCTCAATCCCTTGAAAAAAAATACCAAAACGTATAAGCTTTGCAGCCGAAGTGGGGTGATTATGCATCGTCATTCCGAAAAAACGCGATTATGCATCGTCTCTCTGAAGAAAACTGATGGGCCCAATACCAGAAAAATTCTACACTCTTTTAAGTCCGACAAGTGTTCTCGACTCTGTACCTCTCTGAAAGTAATGCAGACGTTGTGAATTTTTCTTCCGAAATAATTAAAACAAAAACTTAAATCTGACGAATGATGTCTCAGTTACCGTTCGTCTGACTTGAGACTACCGTGCCTACAGTTTCTCAGTTTCTCTGTCATATTTTAACACAAACATTGTATATAATGTTGTTAAAAAGGGAATATTCAAATAATAGCAGTATTACACATTTATAAACTCAAATCTGCTCTTAACGAATGCACATAATGACTTTTTTACTTTAAAATTATTTACTAGAACTGAAGCTGAGTAGTTTGATACAACCGTTCGAGCACTCATTTCACCCGTTATCGCATGGGCCATTAACGCCATTTACATCTGTAGTAGTGCAATAATGTTACCTAGCCTTTCAAGTATACTGTATATGTACAGTATATTGCTGTTGTACAAGTTTTATCCTTGGTCATTTTTTTGTGCTCTGATTTTCAACATTCTTACTGTGTCTGATGTAGCTTAAGAAGTAGATTTGCATTTTATCATTGTGACTGAAAAATTGTTGTATGTTTTCAGCCTGAAGATGGTGTTTGTACATCGAAACATCGCCTACTACAGACTACAGAGATTTTGAATTTTTAACGATTGACAATGTTTCAATAACAAATGTTTAGTGAATTCCTTCTAACTTTAACAGGTGATGGACTTGAACTAATTTGTAAAGTTGGAAAATAATCGTTGATTCCGAATAGAATAATGCTCAACGGATATTATTGTAGAAGCAGCTGCTCGAAGAAGATACACGCCACGGCCTACTGAAATACAGGGTGGCGCATAAAGATTTGATAAAGATGTTCAGGTGGACACTGTCTGGCCTAAATCGAAAAAATGAACGGATGAAAATGTATTTCTTTTTCAAAATTACATACAATGGTCTTCCAAATAATAGACAAATTGACAAAAATATGACTGAAACCAATCGTGGAAACAATGTGCATCAAAAGATTCGGAACTTCAGTATTTTTTCAGTATTTCAGTATTTTTTCGTTAATAGCTTTCATGCCCATGTTTTCGCCCCTCCCGGAGCAAGATGATCACTCCTACCAGTTGCCGGGTGCTATAACCAGAGCTATAACCAGAGTTATAGCTCACGATTCGGTGTTTTTCGCGCTCCAATTCTACTTTCTCCAGAAAAGGCAACCATCATCATACTAGCTACATGTTACATTCATAGTTTCCTGAGAGGAAAGTCAGAACGGTATTTAACCGCACAGTGCGGGCCAACTGTAGCTCACGATACCGTGCTGGAGCTCCACTGCGATCATGATTGCGATCATGGTAGACGTAAAGCGGCCCGCAGACGATCAATTCAATTGTCAATATCATTGACTCAGTATATGGATGAAATTTTTTGTTGCCCACATACGGCATCAATCTTTTCATCAATTTACTTGATGAAAGCCAATCAGTTGCTCTGCGGACGCCATACGTGATGGACGATGAAGAAATTACAATTATTGTAGCGCTAGCCTGGGCACTTTCAACTCCAAGAAAATCCCCGCGTAAACGCAAGAAATGGGCCAAAAACTGGCTCAGGGAACGTGGCAGAATATTTGGAATCGACGCAGTGCTCAAGGAATTACGTTCAAATGAGCCAGAAGATTTCAAGAACTATCTTCGAATGGACACTACATCATTTTATGAACTTTTGCATCTGGTCACTCCATATGTACAGAAAGAATCAACAACCATGCGAGAACCGATATGACCTAGCCAACGGCTGTCGCTCACGCTGATATATCTGGCGACTGGTAACAGTTTCGAAGATTCGAAATTCTCAACTGCTGTCTCTGCTCAGGCCACCAGCGGGATCGTAATAGAGACATGCGAGACTCTAACGAAGTGCCTGAAATCTCACATAAAGGGAAGCACAACGAGCTGTTAGTTTCCATAAACATGGATGATATATTGTTGAATCTGTGTGTTGTGTTTGAAAAAAAATAATAGTCGACTGTCATTTGATTCGAACGTATATAGGTTACTTCAAATTCAGTTCTCGGCTATTCATTACCGTGAAAGGAAATCAAACACTGAGATCTTTCAAAACATTTTAATTGGAAGAAGCAACCGTTTTAACGTAACAATGCGTGATAGATTTTACCATCTATTCATTTGCGACCTGATGATTAATAATAATCAATAAACTACAAATTATCACTTTCAAACTATTGAAAAATAAACAGGTAAAACATTGAGTTAGGGGTTATAATAGCAGTAGAATACCGTTATAAAAGGTAACCATTATGAAGTAATTTCAGAAAAAACGTCTATCAAGGATTATTCTAATTAATTATTCTAATACTAATGAGAATATTCCGCTGTGACTGCAAATGTAACTCGTGTTTCTCGATTGTACATGTTGAATCAGATGCCGCTGGTCGGATCGAAAGATGCAAAATACTCTGTAATGTTTGAGTTTTCACTTTGATGAGAACTGGCAGCCGTATGCTGCTGGAATTCATGGATTGGAACGTTGAAGCGGCTGCCGGTATTATTCACCATCATGATGGGGGACGGTGTAGCAGTGAGTGGTGAGAATGAAGTTTCATTCATACAGCTGAACAGTGTGCTGGAACAATGGGCATTAATTTCCACTGAATTCCGATGCAGGGTTCCGCATCGACCTTCGAATAGTACATCGTTAATAGCTTTCATTGCAAATAGCTGCTGCTGCGGATGCATTTGAGATATCTCACGAGCCCATGTTTTCGCCACACTCAAATTTTCATCCTCCGGTTGCAAACAAGAGCCATAAATTTATCGCATTTTGATTCATCTTTTGTAACCTTTCGCCGCTTTATGGTTCTTGTTGATGGTACCGGTGTTTTCACTTCTTCCCCAGTCGTTTGCGTTACCGAAACTTCTTCTGAATCCACAGGGTTGTTGTCTCCAATGACAGTGTCCACCTGAAATAATAACCATAATACTTAAAACTAATAATAAGTAATAATAAATGTTGACCCTAATTTAATTGACGGCATGGTTACTGTTTTAGATACCGAGCGCGACCCAAGAATGGAAGCAAGTCAGTGAAGACTTCAAATCACGTTGGAATTTTCCACATTGCCTCAGCGCAATCGATGGAAAACATGTTGCAATAGTTAAACCACCAGGAACAGGTTCATTTTATTTAAACTATAAAAATTACTTCAGCATCGTGCTAATGGCAGTCGTGAATGCAAATTACGAGTTCATTATGGTCGATGCAGGAGTGAATGGACGTGTGTCGGATGGCGGAATGATAAGTTATCCCGCTTTCGGTGAAAAACTCGATCGACGCCCATTGGAGATACTGGAGCCGGAAGCTTTGCATGAAGAAGACCTCTGCCTCTGCCATACGTCTTCGTTGCCGATGATGCATTTTCAATGTCTGAAAATCTTGTGAAACCTTATGGAGGTGGCGGTAGTATGGACGTAGAGAAACGTCTATTCAACTATCGTCTTAGCAGAGCGCGACGCATTGTTGAGATAGTTTTCGGCATTCTAGTTTTTAGATTCGGTGTTTTTCGCGCTCCAATTCTACTTTCTCCAGAAAAGGCAACCATCATCATACTAGCTACATGTTACATTCATAGTTTCCTGAGAGGAAAGTCAGAACGGTATTTGCCATTAAGGTACATCGATTGGGAACGTGGAGGATTGGGAAGACGACGATCAAGTGGTTCGTGCTGGAGAATGGCGGAAATCGCAAGCGAAGCTGGATGGCCTCAGAGTAACAACATCCAACAGAAATTCGACCGCTTTGGCAAAGTTGGTTCGAGACGCATTCCAGAGTTATTTCTGTTCGAGAGGTTCAGTTCCTTGGCAAATGGAGCGAGTGAATTGACCAGCTGGAGTAATACTTTATTTAAAGATGCAGTGGTAACCTCCATCTCTGCTATACCCACTGTAGTTAATATCGGCTTTAAATCATTTATAGAATATATTGTGTCGAGTTAAAATGTAATCTTCCAAATTTACCAGTACATATAGAATGGGTAATGTTCAGTCTTGCTCTATATTTGTGGCGACAAAGGATCATAAACGAAAAATATACAAAGAAAATAATTTTGACACCCTTTCTTTGTTCTATTTATGTAATGTTTGACAGTTCTCACTTTCACATTCTATAAATATCATAGCTAAACAACTTTGATAGGTATTTTAATAAGCTCTATATAATAGAGATGAATTTGTTTTAGACACCTATTATTCTTTTCACCCTGTCAAAACTAGAATTGGCAGAAACTGTTTGTTAAAGACGATATATCTACTGTAGGTATTAGCCGGCAAAATAAAGTCACGAGAGCTACGGTAGCACCCCTACCAGCACTCGGACTCACCTTCGCCGACAGACGTCCGCCGCTTGGAGCCGGCCGGGCTGCACTGGGTCCAATACCGCAGGATTTCGACCCCGCCACCCCTCTCCCTCCACCTCCGAGTTGCTACATGAAGTTGCCATTCGCGCCAATTTTTTAACTATGTAGTACTACTGAGGTTTATTAACCTATCTGTTCTCTTTACAGTTATTATTAATCACTGCACTATAACCACTACAAGTACTTAGTAAGTGGATTCTATAGCGGAATACCAAAGTTAACGTGCATTAAATCAATGAAATAAGTTATGACAACGACCGCTGGTGTTTGGCCATTCGACCCTCCATCTCGGCACTCAAAAACAGGGATTCTGTAACTTTTTTAACTTAATCTTAAACTAACTGAACTTGGCTACCTTAACCCAACCTAACCTAACTTAACCTAACCTACTTAACCTAACTTGAGTTAACTTAACCTAACCTAAGCTACCCTAACCTAAAAATGCTGTAGCTGCTCGGAGGTGGTGCTGTAGCTGCTCGGAGGTGGAGGGAGAGGGGTGGGCGGGGTAGAAAGCCTGCGATATTGGACTCTGTGCGGCCGGGCTGCCGCGTACGACTGCTCAGAGGGTAACCGTCACCCCTCCCGGAGCAAGATGATCACTCCTACCAGTTGCCGGGTGGCGCTAGTGTCAAAAGTCTGTCGATGCTCCCGTTCTCGCATGATCACCTGTGCTGCATGCCAGATACCGCCAGAACTTGCTTACACCTGCGATGCATACCAGATACCGCCATTCTACAAATCATTCTCTATCGAAACAAAATGTTTATTTGGGTAAGACGACAAGTG
>JACJUY010009884.1:17366-35016 GCA_014220935.1 Platorchestia sp. MABIK | reverse complement strand
AAATGGTATAGCCGCTAACCTAATGACTTGAAACCTCTATGATTACAAAATAAGTTTAGGTTTCTACAGACTAGTCATTATTAATCAATACAGCATAGCATAACCTAAAGACTAGAAAAAATCTTTGTGGGGAACTACACCACTGGTATAGAGTATGTACACATACCGACGCCGTTTTTCACGCTATGTTTCGTTACAAATCGAGCAAATAACTTTAGGATACGTTGGATGTAGATTTACAGGGTGAATTAAATTTTCTGAAAAATTTTCTTTCTAAAGACGGGTTTCCTTTTTCAATAGCCCATGATCAAATTATAAACTTCCTAGCTGAGAAATTTTCAATAACTAGTACTCCTCCAGACCCAATACAACGTCTTTATTTTCTGTCCCCGTATTTTAGCGATTTTACAGATAAAATGTCACGACATTTGGAAGTCCTTTTCAAGCGCCATTTTCCTGCCGTGAAACTCAGTGTTGTTTCCGTCAATTCGCTAAAAGTTGGCTCGTTTTTTCCGTTACAAAGACGTGATTCCTAAACGAATGCGGGCATCCCATGTCATTTGAGGATAGTTGTATCACAGTGTCCATTGGGCCATGTCGACATGACGACTCTGCCATTCTACATTACGATTGCCCAGAACCGTGGAGTCAGCTACCATAGTGGAAAAATTTTGACTTGACGATCTCAATCGCCCATTCGCGCTCTCAGCGAATAGTGCTACAACCGCAAAGCAGAAAAAGATTTTACTATTTGATGTAATACCTCTTATGATTTAGACTTACGTTTTTTAGAATACGTCTAAATACCAGGATCTATTTCCTCTTTAGGGTAATTTTTTTTGATAAAGTGAGCTGTCTGAAGCTGTACTAGACTTCTCGAAGAAACGTCAAGTACGGTGATGAACGAAATCAGTGATGAACGAAATGTTCCGCTAATGCAAAATATGATGGCTCGAATAATAAAAAAAAGTAAAATATAAAGAATACACATTTATCCCACGTGGCAAAGTGGACTCGGAAACTCTCCATTTAATGAAGTTCGTGTTCATTTTTTTATTTCAGTGTCATTCATCTAGAGGCACACCTGCAGTTAGACAGCATCGGACGTCAGCAACCAAGGTCTAGCAGTGAAGCCTCCATGACAACGTGAGAAAAATTGCTGATTAATGAACCGGGGGCGGCAGAGAAGGAGATTGAAGGTGTGCTGTTGACTGTGCTCAGAAATCGGCACCAGCAGTAGTATATCGACCCAGAACGCCGAACGATATTTTAAGAGGCAGGCTAGGTTGTTTATCTACATCCTAATGCAGCACTGTTGAGGATTCATGAGATTTATTTTGAATACACGCGACTTTTGATTTCATGGTACGTTTTCTTCCCTGTTGAAGAATATTTTTTATCAAGAACAACGAGGTCACTCTGATTTGCCAGGAGCAAGCTTGCGATTTGACTACAGATGTTCCACTGGATAGCCTTTGTGCTCGATGGTTCAACTGTCAAACAAATTTTTCTCTGCCTTTGAGTTTCTCAACTTGCCGTTTTGTAAGTAATACATGTTTGTCAGTGAAAATTGATCACGTACTTGACATTTTAGTAGTGATATAACTCTCCAATCAGTGCACAAAGATTCTGACATTTGAATTTGAATAATTTTTCTTACCTGTGCCTTTGAGTTACAGTTAGAGTTGAGTGCTCGCAGTGGTACAGTGGTTAAGGGATCGGCCTTGCATGATGGAGACGAGGGTTCGTATCCCGGCACTGGCGCGGCGATTTTCCCCGTTGGGCATAAGGGAGAGCTCAAGCACAATACCCCACTCAACCCAGGTGTCGGAAATGGGTACCGGCTTCACGGGGGAACCGTCATGGTGTCCTATATACAGTGTTAGTTATAAGACATTTGAAAAACCAATGCTTAAGATCATATGTATCAGGCTTGATTGGAAATAAAGCATCCTAAGATGCCGATGTTTGTTTGTTTTGTTTTGTTTGAGTTTTTTTCGTCGTAGCACATTTAAAAACTAGGAATGTGACAATTTGCAATATAAAATATGTTCCATACATGCTGATTTTTATAGCTCATATGCAGCATAAAAACTGAAAGCTTCGGCAATAATTATGCTGGTGAAACCATAAAATATGCAGAAACACTTGATACATATATACTACACTTCATGCATTAATGTGGAAGTGCATGTTATATGCTAAATAAAAATATGCATGCATATGTATGCCTCACTAGAACAGCTCCAAATTCTCATTTGTTTGAGGAAGATAATACAGAAACAATGATACGGAGAACAGTGTACTTCTCCATTCACGGAAACAATAATTTCTTTCTTCAGATTCTACTAATAATTATGTGGAAACAATTCTCAACTAAGTTTTATAACTTATCTGTACACAAACATTTCGAAACTAACAATTCTAATCTGAACGAGTTAAGGACGATAAGAACGATGAAAAAAACTAATCTAATCTAAATTTGATTCTGAGTAATGGTTTAAATGAATGCAAGGGATATTTGTTAGCGCCTCTTTTACACGAGAAATATTTTTTAGCATCAAATTCGAGGGTTGCACTTAATAATTGCATGGTTTTTGAGGTTTTCAAAAACAAATCTTCTTCGATTATCTACCAACAAAGTTTTATATTGTGAAAACATTCGCTCGACATCGCAAGACACATAAGGGGCAAAAGTGAAGCAAGTAAGTTCGGAAAAAGAATATTCCTTAATGGATTCATCCATAGCGTCAGGGGTCTCACCAGTCAAAATTGAGTTGATTGTTTTAATCTTTTCAAAACCTTTGTTTTTCAACAAAATGCATTTCAACTTTTGATAATACCTTTTATCATACGTGTTCTTCAATGTTTCCTCTACGCCATCCATTAATTTTATTGCTCTTAAAATTGGAAGTCCATGTGTTTCTAGCTCCTTGATAGTAGAGGTTACCACAGAAAATGTGCTATCAATGAATGCAAGACTTACTGGTAACTGAGATCGAGTCTTTCACTAGATTCTGGCGCTCTTTGATGCTACAGGCTTCCTTCTTGTTCAAAAAACATAAACTCAGGGTGTACTTTGTCGGAATGCATAGTGAAATAATGGACAGCGTTCAACCAAGTACCCCATCTTGTCACAATTGGTGTTGGAGAAAGGGGAGTGTTCGAAGCAAGTTCCTTGAATCGTTGTACTCTCTGTGGTGCTCTGACGAATGCGCTTTTCGCCGCAGATATAAATCGATTCACATCAGGATAGTTTGCTCTCACCAATGCCGCCAATCTGTGAAGACCGTGAGCTAAACAGGTTATGTGAATCATTTTTGGAAAGAGGACTTGTAATCCGTTCATAGCTTTTATCATGGACGCTGCAGCACCTGTACACACGAGAGGTACGTTTTCTGACAGGATTTGCTCGGGCCATATAACATGGAGAGAATCAGTGAAAAATGCGGCCGCAGACGAATGGTTAACGACTGGTAAAATTCCAATGTTAGCCAAGTAGCATTTTCCGTTCAGACTGAACATCCAAAACACCGAACACAAAACAAGCAATGAATCGTTGTTCAACATCAGTACTTTCATTCACCGAGGCCCAAATTTTGTGATCGGCAGCTTTTTGTCGAAGGGAATTCAACTTATTCTTATGCATATCTGACAAGGAATATTTCCTCAAAGTGGTTTGATCTGGAATCTCTTTGCCGATGTACTTACAAAGAAAGTTCCTGAAATCAACGTCACTCAATTTGTGAAGAGGTATGTCACTAGAAACTAAGGCGGTGCTCAACCCTGCATTGAACGTGGAACTTCTTTTACGAACATTGCGCGAAGATGTAGTGAGTGTCTGACTTGTTAGGCTTGTACTACGCATGTGAGCATCGAAATTTTCAGGTCCAGGTTGCCTATAGCCACGTTGACTCGGCCCTGGCTCACTCGGGCCAGGTTGATTTGGATCTCTTTGATTCGGGCCTGGTTGAGTGCATCCTGGTAGACTAAATTCTGATTGGCTAAATCCTTTTTCGCCGGACCCCATTCCGACAGATTCCATTTGACTTGAAGCGGGATTATCAGACTCGGGTTCATCCGACTCAGGTTGAACGGGTTGACTGTGGATGTGAGCAGATTTTCCAGAAACGTTGTTGCGACTTTCCTGGTGAAGGGCTTCCCTTTTTGTATGCTCTACAGTTCTCAAATGTTGAGTTACCAAATATTTCCGTGAACAGGACACCTGAAAAAAAAACATTCAAAATGAAACTACAGACTCATGCAAAATCCTATGTGTACCATGTGCATTTCAAATGTCAATGCGCAATATCCGAATTTTTTTACATTTATAACCTGCATTATTCTTTACATACTTTATATAGTCGCAGTTTTGAACAGTTTTTTTCCAATTTCAGACACTGTAAGTAGGTATGCCAGAGCAATTCGTTTCCCTCGATGACAATAATTTTGATGAGGTGTGTTCTAAATCTAACATGGTTCTACGTGAAAATTTTTAGAAACTAAAAACTTGTACAACGCAATACTTTTCTAACATGTTCTGAATGAGAAACATAGTTTTATATTTTACCTGTTTCTTGCAATAAATGCCATAGAGAAATCCTTCCTCGGCTTGGAGATCTTCAAATTCCTTGAAGTAGTCTTGGAATGATGCTTTTGACTTGTTCACCTTCGGCATGGTTGTAGTTCACTACTAGCTGTACTGATCTCAAATACACTTCATAAGGTATATGTGGAAATATGTAGAAATTTCTGTGCTAATTCCTGAAAATTAAAGTAAACTTTTAAAGTAGCTATAGCACCGTACAATTATGATTGATTTCCAGAAATTTCAATTTAAAAAATTGTTCTAGTTATACAAATAAATAATTATTATTTGAAATTGGACGAAAAAATTAATAGAATTTGAAAGTAATTGAAGGTTTTACTAGGTTTTGGTTAACTGTCACTTACAGTTATACATGTATGTTCGTCATATTTTATGTTGTTCCGAGAAAAATATGCGATATGCCCACACTGCATGTGCTTGCGAGCATTTTTTTATGCAATCTGAAATATGCTCAAAGGCTTATTTATGCAATATGCTCGATGTCACCTCCCAAGTTATAGCTTATAGGTGCAGCATATTATTCTGATATTTCAGTACGAATCTTAAATAACTTCAATCCTTCTCCAAAACGTTAAATGGATTGTATAAAGATCGTGTCCTTTAATTTACCTCTGATTTGTAGGATTGAATGCGTAAAAATAGCCATATTATGGAAATTTCTCAAAGTCACACTATTACTTGACATCGGTTTATCACATTTTAAAATTTACAACAAATGAAATAGTAACAATTTCCTAGCTTCGAAGGTTTTGAGCAGGAGAAAAGTTGAAAGAGATTTGTGTTCAGCCTTAAGAAGATTCACACGCAAGAAGGCGTTTGAAAATTTTAAACGGAGGTTGAAAAATCAATCAAAAATTCATCGAGAATCTATACAAATTCATTGGACAATAATTCTTTCTCTCAAATCCGTGCGCAAGAAATAACAGAAAAATATGTCTAAATTTGTTTAAAAAATTCTTCACGGAAGAAACAACTTTTATCGTATGTTAATTCCGGATGCCAGTTCACTTGCTGGGAAGAATAAAGAACTCAGGAATAAATATCAGGAGAGCGTGTTTGTTGTTACCCGCACTGGATGTGGCGGGGAGCATTACACATGGTGGGCATTTATTAGCTGTAATACTCGCACGTACACCGCACGTCAAAATCACAGCAGCATTTTTTATGTTATACTCTGAGGCCTGATAAATGCGTCCTAAATCTTCATGCGTGCTCATAGAAATCTTGACGTCACTGTAGTGGTCGGAGATTTTGCTGTATTTGTACGGTATCGTATAGGTCAAATTATGTTAATTTTAATCTATCGATGATTTCCCATAGCACAGGGCGGACAGGGCATTGAAAAATTCTAGAAGACATGCAGTAATACTTTTTTCAAAAACCCGATATGAAATTCAGTTGATCATTTTTGACTCAACAGAAAATAGAAGCGTAATATGTATTTCATAAGGAAGGGCTTCATTACTCCATTTCTATTTTTATGTTAATCCTATGATCCTTTATAATACGAGGTCGTCAAAAATCGTCAGTTTCACTCAAATTTTAGCACAATTCAAGAAACCAATGGGAAAGCTTTAAAAATTTAACTTCATCACTGAAATAGGCCTGGCAACACCCGGTTCACTGAGGCACTGTATCGTTCTAACTCCGGTTCTCTCCTTTAACGGGCCTTTAAATCAGAGAGTACGTAATAAATTAACTCAAGAAGTACACGTCAAGACTCTGCTTATTAATGAATATTAGAAACGTAATATCACAAAAGATTTCATGAAAATTATGTAAAGCTAATCATTTGCTTCCCTTCGATCCCTTTAAAACAGGCGTCATGGTTATGACCAGTAGAATGACGTCATTGGTGTCAGACGACATTCTAATGAAACATCATAAGCTCCCCTGACAAAAAATTAGTCACGTGTTGTTTTTCGAGCTCCAGTTATTTACCACGTTCATTAATCGGTGTTCAAAGCTGAGACCGAAGTTTAGATTGCATTCTGTTATTGAACAGACACCAGTCTTCATGCAGAGCCGGAAAAGTTTAGACTTGTTTCCTTGTTGCTCAACAACGATGAGACGAAAGCAAGACGTCTCAGAATGGCAAAAAGGGTCTATCAATTAAATTTGATCGGGCTAAGGAATACCCACTGAATCAAGTAGAAGAACTCGCAGGTGTTTCATGCTGCTCTGGGATGCATTTCTACCAACGACGGAAGCTGTTCAATACACACAGTAATTTGACGTAAAATTGTAGTCGGAAGAAAATTCTAACAGATGGAAACACCAAATTGTTGCTGGAATCGCTTTGCATCAAGGACGGTCGGAGACGAGCCATCAACGTCAATGATGGCTCGTCTCCTGGTATATCTGAACGAACTTTGATAAGGAACTCCATGCAATTGATGTATGAAGCAGAGTGGTTCGTAAACGGCGGGTGATAATTCGTACCCATAGGACCACGAATTTAAATTTGGCCAAATCACTTGCACATTGGGCTGTTAAGAAGTAGAGAAGTTTCATGTTTTCAGATGAATCCCTTTTCTTTCTGAATTGCAATTGTTGCCAGCAGTCGTGATGGAGTATACAAGGTAAAGAAGAGTATTGTACATATATTACAATTATTGTGTTTTTTTGGGCGTCATTTATTTGTAAACCAAAAACTTCTACCCAAGCAATACGTGTCACAGGCTGTGCAAAACAACAAAGACTGTTTATGCTGCTCACTTCCGTATTTTCGAGCGCCGTCCGAGATGTCACGTGAAATAAAGTTACTGTGCACAACATATTTTCAGTTACGTGTTACTCATGTGAATAACTTTGAGGTTACTTCCTTTTTCCTGTATAAAGATATGCTTCCCATCGAGATGCAAGCCTATCTGGTTTACTCTTCCAGTTGTGTGCAGTGCGCATCGTCATATGTCCGAATGATGTCACGAAATTTTTATATCAGAGTGGCAGAGCATCAGGATAGAAGCTGACGTACTAGGTTACAACTAGCTCACCCATGTCATTCTGCAGTGCGCAACCATGATGAAAGATGCTAGGTTCCCATGTCTGCTACCGATTTCAAAATTTTGATTCCGCTTCAATTTCGATCGACCTCATGATTTTTAGAGTCGTTACATATTTCTCAGCGAAAACTTATTCTGAACAATCAAGGTAGCTCAAATCCCTTACAAATAACCATTTCCATCAGCCAATAGAAAACCACCTGTTAATGGTTTAATTTTATTTTTTATCATATTTTTGTTTTTCTTCGTATTATTAACGTCTCGTATTCACTGTATTTTGATCTTCTTCAGAGGTGTAAGAATCTGTTAATTGAACTGATGATGGAACTTGACTCCGGAACGTTTCCTGATTAGAAATGATTAATTTCCTTGGAATTGTCTTCGTTTTTAAATTACTGAAAGAGGGTCTGCCATATTCTGGGGCTACTTCAATTACGCATAAGTGAGTCCCCTAGTTGATATCTCGGTCAAACAAAACCAGCATGGCTACAATGAGCTGCTAGACAACCAAGTTTTCCCATTTACTCAATATCTGAACGAATGAATGAATATTGTTTTACCGTTTTTCCAGAATGGCAACACTGGCGGGTGTATCGGCTAGAGCTGTCATGAATTTACATAACAATCTTCCTGAGTCTGTCAGGCATTTAAACTTGCCAGCCATGTCCCCGGACATGAAACCAATAGATAATTGGTAAGACCACTTAAAATAAGTTAGACGTCGAGAATATCGTCCACGTAATGTAGCCGCACTGCGAGATCAGTTGATACAGGAATAGTTTAAAATGGACCAAAAGTACACTAAGGCACTTGTAGGTTCAATGCCGGGGAGAATTGCCCGCATAATTCGTGCTTTTAGAGGTCCTATACCACACTGGTAGAAAGCAAAGAATTTTTTCCCAGAAAGCTTATATGTATATGGTAGCATTCTGCATTAATTTTATCTAATAACTAGTGACTTGCTTTGCCTTCTGTTCGTGTAGGCAGCCACAAAACAGTCTCATGCCTGTCACAATGTGCTGAGCTCCTGACTACGACGGCGTCAATTAACAGTTCCAGCGCCTGGCAAACGCATTGTTTTGAGCCCAATATGTTCAGTGAAGAGCTACGAGCTCCTAACCGAGGCTCGCTTCTATCAGCATTAATTGTTTTCTCTTGACCCCAAAGTCAAAAAGTATAAAAAAACTTTAAAGCCTAAGTCAATGGACGAAAATCGAACCTAAGCAGAGTCTGTAGTTTCTTCCGTTTTATCTATCTCGTAAAAATGAACTTCATGATTTTTCAGATGTTATCGAAGAACAAGGATATCTTTCAGATATTTCTCAGGTCATTTGTGTGCTGATCTCCGACTGGTAAATTCGAGGTGTATTTACCTAGACTCATAAAATGGAAGACATTAATCTGTTGTGATATTTAATTTGTACAGGGAAATCAAATCAGAGATAATTGTGTGGTGGGAACAACGTTATGCTGCGATATACACAACCTAATATTGGACGCAGGTATACGCCAACATGTCAATAGTACGTGTTTATCAATTAATTTTTATTGTTTACAATTCGTGCCAATAATCCATACCCAAAAGTAACTGATTTCTTCATCCCTCATGAAAATACTTCAAGATATGTTCAGAATATATGGCGATTCACAGAAATGTTCGATAAAAATCTGAGAAAAAATTAAACGAAAATTAGCTAGAGGATTTCGCGTCGAAAAAGGAACTTTTTTATTTGTCGGGGTTTGTTGGAGTAAAGTTTGATAATTTAATTACGAACACTTCAATACCCAGTCCAAATTTTTTCGTCGGCGAAACGGTAATTATGATCGGTTTTTATCGTTCATCGAAGTATTCCTACTGTATATATATTACCGCTGATCAACGGTAATTTTAGACGCTAAAAATGCCCGTCGACGATGATGACCGTTATTTACCGTCGATTTCTGACTGTCATTCCTACCGTAGAAATACAACGGTAAAACAACGGTTATTTTTCAGACTATACTTCATAATTTGATATTAACGGCAATGATAGATAGCCCATGTCTAAGTTTAATCGAGGACAAGTCAGATAAAACTATGTCATGTATTACTCGTGGTCCGATGAAATTACATGAATTAGTTTACGTAACCTTCACATGATGTAATTCGAGCTTTAGTTATGTTATTGTGAAAGTGAAAACTTTAATTCGAAGCTGAGACATTTCAATTGGATTTTTACAAATGATTTTTCGATATTTATACATTTTAATTTTGTACATTTTAATATGAAGTTCAAATTCTTTAACTGATGCTTCAAAATTTTTTAAATTTAATATCAAATGTTTTAATTTTAACTCTTTGTACTTTATATTAAAAGTGAAACTGTGAAGTTAAAAAATGCAGGGTTATCATGGTTGATATATAAAATATGAACATTACTACTAAATATCTCATTCATGCACTTTTATATTTTGATTCCAGTAAACTAAATGTATTTCAGGCTCTACTCATTTTATAACTCAGGCTTTGAAATATTTCTCGTTTTAAAAGAGTTAAAATACGAGAGTACAATTGTTTATCACGTTCGTATTTGTAACAATCCTAAACCTTAATGACCTATTTTCCAATAAAATAATTTTACATGAAGTGATTAAAAACGAACATTTCAAAAAAATTAAAAGCATACCTTTATAAATTCACAGCTTTTAATAATGAAATATTTTATATTAGTTGATCAACATAGAAAAATTATTGGAACCTTCGTGATTTTCAACTTGCATTTGAGCTTAAGGAGAGCATCACCGGCTAGCCATTTTTGAGAACCCATCTTAGATCCTTCCCGAATTACCCTGACAAAAGGGTAATTTCTGAACTAAAAAACTTACAATCTTGAAATTAGGACCAAATTAACGCTCGTGACGCGTACAACAATTTTATGTAGTTGATAAATTTTTACGCCCCTGTGGGGGGCAGGAAGAGGGGCTCTCGTGACCCCTCAATAGTCGGCCGATTTGCTCTATAAGGCTCATTTTGATAGCGTTGTAATTTCTTAACCATTCCACCTAAAAATTTGAAATGGGTTTCATTTTAAACATCAATTCATTTTCCAACTGTGAAAGTATAACAAAAGTCTCATACGCTTCCTGGGGAGGCATGGATCAAGGTTTACCTACCCTATCAATGGTCGGCCGATTTTCTCTGTAAGGCTCATTTTGATAGCGTTGTAATTTCTTAACCATTCCCCCTAAAAATTTGAAATTGGTTTCATTTTAAACATCAATTCATTCTCCAACAGTGAGAGTATAACAAAAGTCTCATACGCTTTCTGGGGAGGCATGGATCGAGGTTTACCTACCCTATCAATGGTCAGCCGATTTTCTCTGTAAGGCTCATTTTGATAGCGTTGTAATTTCTTAACCATTCCACCTAAAAATTTGAAATTTGTTTCATTTTAAACATCAATTTATTCTCCAACTGTGAGAATATAACAAAAGTCTCATACGCTTGCTGGGATTGTTCCTGGATCGAGGTTTACCTACCCTATCAATGGTCGGCCGATTTTCTCTGTAAGGCTCATTTTGATAGTGTTTTAATTTTTTAACCATTCCACCTAAAAATTTAAAATTGGTTTCATTTTAAACATCAATTCATTCTCCAACTGTGAGAGTATAACAAAAGTCTCATACGCTTCCTGGGGATAAAAGAGAGCAACGTTCTCCTAGCCCAAAAATTCGCGCTGACGGATGCCGTGGTCACGTTAGTTATGAGGCGCTGTTGCAACGTGCTGGTCAAACCCTTGTCGTTTTTAGCCCTGTACCTGCATCGTGAGCGTTCGAATCCCGGCTCTTGGTGAAGTTCTTTTCTCTCTTGTAAAATTATAGTTTCCATGGTTTTTGGTCACGTCGACTTTTGTGTGGCAATATTATAAGCATGGAAATGTCATAATTTCGTTGCATGATGTAAAACATGTTTTCCGAATCCCTTGATTGGAATACCAGTCCATGCATTGTGATAAAAATGTAACATGAAATATCAGCATATTACCATTCTTGGTTAATAATTAAACATCGGGATCGTAATACCCGTGTAAAATGTCGGAACAAAAAATTTTTTGGCAGAAATGCAGAAGAAAAATGAGTTCCTTTCGTTGCGTAATCTGATTTTGACAGTGCATTTAAATATTAGTAACTAAGAAAACATAATCCTCGTAACGCATAGTTGAAAAGCACTCTCGTTAGGGCGCACTTGTATTGGAATATAAGCAAACGAATACAGGAACCGGTGATTGGAGGGATAAATGTTGAGAGTAAATTGAACAGATATAAATCACTTTGCGTCAAAGATTCTGAGGTCGACATTGAGGAGAATGTTTTTTTTCGTTATGAAATATTTCATAGTACGACAAAATAATGTGCTCGAAGGGAATGAAATGTTTTATCATAAAAAAATATACAACATTTACAAACTACGCTGGTAATACTGGCGCAAAAGAATTTGCTATTCATCGGGACATGATGCGTGCAACAAGAAAAAGAAAGAAAAGAAATACAGTTTATTTCCAATAGAGATGGTACAAAATTACCATCATTGGTTTTTAAAATATCTTAGAGTTAACACACTTAAATGATACACACACACGAGTATTGTAATACCTATGTCACTAGTCGAAAAATGATTAAGGGCAATGTACTCCTAATCTTGCTTAAACTGCATTTGATGATACATGTAATGAAAATTATAAGAGATAACACAACTTCACATGGTATTTCCTGGCGTCAAGAATTGCGAAGTTTTATGTCATGTATATGTAAACAGTCAAAAGTCATGAAGTTGTGTTTACTCGTATAATTATCATTACATGTATCATCAAATGTAGTTTAAACAAGATTAGGAGTACATTGCCCTCAATCATTTTTCGACAAGTGACATGGGTATCACAATACTCGTGTGTGTGTATCATCTAAGTGTATTTACTTAAAGATATTTTAAAAACCAATGATGGTAATTTGTACCATCTCTATTGGAAATAAACTGTATTTCTTTTCTTTCTTTTTCTTGTCGCACGCATCATGTCCCGATCAACAGCAAATTCTTTTGCGCCAGTGCTACCAGCGTATAGTTTGTAAATGTTGTATATTTGTTTTATGATAAAACATTTCATTCCCTTCGAGCTCATTATTTTGTCGTACTATGAAATATTTCATAACGAAAAAAAACATTCTCCTCAATGTCGACCTCAGAATCTTTGACGCAAAATGATTTATATCTGTTCAATTTACTCTCAACATTTATCCCTCCAATCACCGGTTCCTGTATTCGTTTGCGTATATTCCAATACAAGTGCACCCTAACGAGAGTGCTTTTCAACTATGCGTTACAAGGATGACGTTTTCTTAGTTACTAATATTTAAATGCACTGTCAAAATCAGATTACGCAACGAAAGGAACTCATTTTTCTTCTGCATTTCTGCCAAAAAATTTTTTGTTCCGACATTTTATACGGGTATTACGATCCCGATGTTTAATTATTAACCAAGAATGGTAATATTCTGATATTTCATGTTATATTTTTATTACAATGCATGGACTGGTATTCCAATCATGGGATTCGGAAAACATGTTTCACATCATGCAACGAAATTATGACATTTCCATGCTTATAATATTGCCACACAAAAGTCGACGTAACCAAAAACCATGGAAACTATAATTTTACATGAGAGAAAAAAACTTCACCAAGAGCCGGGATTCGAACGCACACGATGCAGGTACAGGGCTGAAAACGACAAGGGTTTGACCAGCTCGTTGCAACAGCGCCTCATAACTAACGTGACCACGGTATCCGTCAGCGCGAATTTTTGGGCTAGGAGAACGTTGCTCTCTTTTATCCCCAGGAAGCGTATGAGACTTTTGTTATACTCTCACAGTTGGAGAATAAATTGATTTTTAAAATGAAACCAATTTCAAATTTTTAGGTGGAATGGTTAAGAAATTACAACGCTATCAAAATGAGCCTTTCAGAGAAAATCGGCTGACCATTGATAGGGTAGGTAAACCTCGATCCATGCCTCCCCAGGAAGCGTATGAGTCTTTTGTAAAACTCTCACAGTTGGAAAATGAAATGATGTTTAAAATGAAACCAATTTCAAATTTTTAGGTCGAATGGTTAAGAAATTACAACGCCATCAAAATGAGCCTTTTAGAGCAAATCGGCCGACTATTGAGGGGTCACGAGAGACCCTCTTCCTGCCCCCCACAGGGTCGTAAAAAATTTATCAATTACATAAAAATGTTGTACTCGTCACGAGCATTAATTTGGTTCTAATTTCAAGATTGTACGTCTTATAGTTCAGAAATTACCCTTTTGTCAGGGTAATTCGGGAAGGATCTAAGATGGGTTCTCAAAAATGGCTGGCCGGTGAGAGCATCCCACTTATGGAACTTTTTTTTATTATTAAACCTAGAGTAATGAAATTTGGTATACTGATAGGAAATGCAATTTAAAATCATTTACCCTCTATAAAAAATTCGATTTTCTTGAAAAGAAAATGAGAAATCATAGAAAACGAATTTTATTTGGGGTCTTCTAAATGCTTTTTCTCCTACAGTTTTTAAGCTAAAGTAATGATTTTGACATCATTGGATGCAGAAAAACGTGGAAATTCCAAAAAACCAAATTTTTTTTCTCAAATTTTCAGTTTTAAATCGAAAAAATGAAATAATTTGAAAACCAGTTTTTTTTTCGAAAAAATTCGAGTTTATGACGTCATAACTTTTGAACGAAAATAAATTTGGAAAAACTATTTAATTTTTTGAAAAGCCCTTGGCTTTCCGCATCCAATGACATCAAATTCATTACGGTAGCTTAAAAACTGTATGAGAAGAAGCATTTTGAAACCCCACATTCCAAGGTTGTCAGTATAAGGTAAACAAAGAAACTTAAACAATAACAATCGGAAATTGCTAAAAAATGGTTAAAAATTTTTGGTTGAGGTTAGACCCCTGAAATCATTATAGAGTAATACAGAGACAAAGGAGGTGACATAGCAACGTCGAGCCGTGAAGAAAGTGCCAAGGAGGTGTAACATGATGAAATACCACTTCCCCCTCCCCTCTCCCCCCCATTCTCCAAACCCCCGTAGCGGGCGAATGAGTGAACGTACGAGTCTCATTTTTTTCACAGGATGTACCTGACTTCTTACACTTCCTATAGCAGCAAAAATCCCAATTTCTGCAGAGGTCTCAAAATGCAGGATCCAAAAGGGGGATGCTCCCCTTTAACGTAATGTCAAGGGATCACATCGCTCCGGATTTGCTCGCTGTTCATTGCGGTGGTCCAAGTTTAAGCGTTCGTGTTGTTTACTATTTAGATTGCTTCAAAGTATTTAGGTCTAAACATTGAAATTGTTTCATAGCTAATAATACGTGGACCAAGATCTAATTTCCTTAATGTTTGTATTTTAAGTTATTTTGATGTGTTTTACTGGTAACGTGAGATTTCAAAATTATTCCCTGTGCATTTACAAGAAAATATTGCTTCTCATATGTGCGTTTGTGTACACACATCAAAAGTAACCATTCAAGTTACTCTACTCATTGCATCAGACAATTTTCAGAATGTTGGTATAATAATTATTTGGATTAGTGTGAGTGTAAATGTAAATTTTCAAAGTGACTTTCCTTCTGGTGGAAAGTATAACCTTGTGTAATCACTAAAGGAAATTGCTTTCTAGTAATAAATTTGTTCGTGAAAATTATTTGTACATGCATATTAGTATTATATTTTTTTAAATAAAAAGTTATTACAGATAAGGCATCAAAGAGAGCAGTTTCCAACTGCATAAAATAGTTTAAAATGGTGAAGTTGGTAAGATCTTGTTTCAACAAATGTGTTGACATTTCAAATTCTATTCTGCGTCACCTCAGCTGTGTTTTTAGAGATAGGGTGTGGTAAATTTTGTAATCAAACATTTAATGGACACTAGCAATGTCTTTGGGGAAAAATTAAATTTAAAATTTTCTCACACCCACTCCAACTTATTTGTTCTGATAGTTACTTTCTGCTATGCCTTTGCTAACATGCCACTACCTACCTACAATGTCTTTGCAGAAGCTCAAATTATGTTCTGTATTGCTTGTGCAATAGAAGCATAAGAGGAATGTCATGAGCATTATTAATTCAGAAGATTGTTCTCAATCTAATGACAAATTTGAATTAGTTTGTCATAATTTTCAACTTTACCGAATCATTCCAGTTCATCATGTGTTAAAGTATTAATAAATTCATTCAACATATATTTATGAAACCATGTCAATTGTTAAAAAATTCTCGGTCAATATTGATTTTAGGCCTTTCACGGAAATTAAACATTCTGTTCCGAACAATCACTAAAGGAACACATTTAAGGTTTTACACGAATGACGTTCTGCTCGCTGATGCGTTATTTTCGAGATGTAACAATAATTATGTTCAGATAGGAATAACATTATATGGTCGGTTGCTTAGTCGCCGCATCGTTGGGTCACGCCCACATTCTTGGCGGGACACGCCCACTTTTTGCGCGGGAAAAAATTGCGTCGGTTTGGGTAAGTTAAGATAAGCTATTTTAGGTTTATTTATGTTATTTTAGGTAAGTTTATTTAACTAACCGAACATAACCTACCCAACCTCACCCATCGATACGTCAATACCGTATTACTGCATATTTACTTGTCAGTTCCTTCACTTTTATATACGATGTTCCTATAACTTCAAAGTTGAATAATTCGAAAATTAAGCATCAGCGAGCAGAATGTCATTTATGTAAAACGTTTTTAAATGGGTTCCTTAAGTGATTGTTCGGAATGGAATTATTAATTTCCGTGAAAGGCCTAAAATCAATATTGACCAAATTCTCTAACTCTGTAGTCTATAAAAAGCGACATTTCAATGTACGAACATCATGTTCAGGCTAAAATTATTCAGAAAAAAGTTTTCAGTCAAATTGATAAAATGCAAATCTAATACTCAAAGCTAGATCAAACAAAGCTATAATGTTGGAAATGACAGCACAAGAAAATGACTAGAAACTAAATTTGTACCACAGCAATATGTACTACTGTATTAAAATTAGGTTACAGTTTTAACATATTTTTAGTATTACATCTAGCGCAATACTGTTAGCTACACCTTCTTATTTTACTTTTAAAAAGCTCAAGTTCAATTTAAAAAAACTCAAGTTTAATTCAAAACAGATCAAGTTTAATTTTAAAATTGTCAAGCTAGGTATAACACTAGAGCTGCGGCAAATTATCCAGATTTTACCCTGTTTTTAAGGGAGAAAGAATGCGTTCAAATTAGCGTTCGCGCAGCCGATCAAAATTTGGCACGCCGGTTGTACTTGACCTTTTATAAATCAAACTTGAGCATTTTTAAATTGAATTTGACCTTTTTTAAGTTGAACTTGACCTTTTTTAAATTGAATTTGACCTTTTTTAAATTGAACTTAACCTTTTTTAAATTGAACCTAACCATTTTTAATTTGAACTTGACCTTTTTCAAATTGAACTTGACCTTTTTCACATTGAACTTGACCTTTTTCACATTGAACTTGACCTTTTTCACATTGAACTTGACCTTTTTCACATTGAACTTGACCTTTTTCACATTGAACTTGACCTTTTTCACATTGAACCTGAGGTTTTCAAATTGAACTTGAGGTTTTCAAATTGAACTTGAGGTTTTCAAATTGAACTTGAGGTTTTCAAGTTGAACTTGAGGTTCTTCAAATTGAACATGAGCTTTTTAAAATTGAACTTGAGGTTTTTTAATAAATTGAACTTGAGGTTTTTTAAATTGAACTTGAGGTTTTTTAAATTGAACTTGAGGTTTTTTAAATTGAACTTGAAGTTTTTTAAATTGAACTTGAGATTTTTTGAATTGAAGTTGAGGTTTGTTAAATTGAAGTTGAGGTTTGTTAAATTGCAGTTGAGGTTTGTTAAATTGCAGTTGAGGTTTGTTAAATTGAAGTTGAGGTTTGTTAAATTGAAGTTGAGGTTTGTTAAATTGAAGTTGAG
>JACJUY010009883.1:0-27053 GCA_014220935.1 Platorchestia sp. MABIK | reverse complement strand
CTAAAACCTGTGAATTTATAGGTTGTTCAAAAAATGGAATCGAGTCCATGAGATCAACAGTAAGTTTTATCCCATCGATTGCTCGAATAACCCCAATTTTACCAGTTTTTAACATGACACAACTGTCTCTAGTGCTGAATTTACCCGATTTCAGTTGTATCCCGCCTTTAAATATAATTTTATTTTGTAAATATACATCCTCACGTGGTTGATTTTGAGGAGGTCTGCTGTTTTCAGCAAATACGTGCCTACATATCTGCTCCAGTGGCTTGTTTCATCCGGAAATTCGGCCCTTTATACAAAATCCTAAATAATTTTCAAATGCAAAACTCGAAACTTTATCTAATGGACCCCATTTTATATAATCATCGACTAAATGAACAGCTGAATGCACATTATACGACAGAAAACTTATTCCGTACAACTTAGAAGCTGAATGAATAAAATTTTTCAGTATTGTCCTAGCGCTGTCAATATTGCACATTTGATTTTCAGTCAACAATATCCTCATTGCTTGACTCAAATTGAGGAAATTCTTGTAGAATGCTTCAGGAACAATGTCTACAAGCACGATTATACCTGCGTATAAAAGGAACAATCTGAACTCGATGGCTTTCAAAAATGACAATGAAGATAAACCTCCAAATAATTTACGATTGAAGTCTGAAGGCACATGCTCAGAAATTTGTTTAATTCTATCATTAAGTAACTTTTGGTCATTAACATTAAGGTGGCATTTGACTTCAGACTTCTTCGAATTTTTCAGACGGTTCAGGATTCGTTTCATTATTCCTACGCACACAAGGTGCATGTAGTCTAGGGCAAATGAACTTACCAAACCTACACCCAGATCTTTTATACCCGGAAGAGGTTCAGATTTATGATGATTCAAATCTGATTCGACAGGAATTCTTCATTTGTTCTTGCTTTTGCAGTCGTATCATTGAGGATGACATGGCCTCCTGCATATGTTCCTCTCTGGTAGCATCGTTCGGATGAATTTTAGGAGTTGTAATTTACAAATCGTTTTAAATCGGATCGTACAGGAGCATCACACACAAATGCATTTATTTGCACTTTAAATTTTCTTTGCGTGAGGATGCATCCGTCACGCATCACTTGACGCATTTCTTGTACAAATCTTCCAAGGAACTCGTCGACATGAGGCATTTTGTTTGACTCGCCATTCTCAGAAAGGTATACTCCGAAGCAGATAATTTTTTCAGGATCAACACACAACTGGAGCAATTTCGGATATGCATGGTATTTTCGCGAATCATCGAAAAGGGGAATACCATCAACATTGATGTTAACCAGAACAATATTTTTTTCATATTTAATTAATTTCAAATGTCTCTTCACACTTTCTTGCCAGTCGTGGAAATGCGCATAACGACCGCAATGCATATTTTGGATGGTGACATCACTTTTCTTCTCATCCTTCAGTGTTTTAGCAGTGAGACGTACTCCTGGGAAAAAGTTATTGACGTGATGCAAAAGATTTGTGATGGCAAGGTTGGGAAAATTGGGACAATCAATGCTCCAGTTTCGGATGGCAGCTTCAATTTTACTCTCTGTAGATAAAAAACTAAATTCACTTCGACCAAATTCTTCTATAAGGTCTTCGTCATCGGTGTCTCTGCTTTGTTCATCGAAACTTGTTGTTGTCGTCGTCGTCGTCGTTGTTGTAGTTGTTGTTGTAGTTGTTGTTGTTGTAGTTGTTGTTATTGACGTCGTTGTTGTTGCTGTCGTTGTATAAATGGAGGCAGTGCAAACACTACCGAGGTTTTCTTCATTTAAATTATCACCCGAAAATCCGCGACTTTTTTTAGTCACGCTTGTCTGTATGCTAAGCGCTGCAGAAGCCAATACAAGATCCCTGCGTCTTTTCTGCTGTCTCGATGATAATTCACTATAGGGTTTGCTATTCATAATGGTGATACAATTTAACAGTTCGCTATCTGAAACATGCATGAGAATATTTAATGATGTACCGATACCAATTTTTGGCCGATACCGATACTTTTACAATCATATTAAATTAAAACCATCATTAGCCCTACATGGGTGTTATAATAAAATCATTTACTAAAATATCATATAATATAACAATATTGACAATAAAGTTTTCGATTGTGAATAATTAAACTGCTCTTGCTACGTTAACCATTTTGTTGAGAAAAAAACACCAAATGAAATTCATTCTTTATTAATGTAGACGAGCTATAATAACAGCTGATTCCAACAGTGGACCAAAACAATCAATCAAATCTATTTAAAAAAACAGTTAGTTGAATAATTTCTCCACAAAATGGTTATCATTTTCGCGTTTTTCACACCGAAATACACTTGAGAGAAAAGAAAACATTCAAATTTGATAGGCCCCGAAACCGAAAAGACCCGCAAACACGGAACCAACTATGAGATTGTTCGTGAATTTTCCAAACATCTTAAAATAGAAGAAAAATGCAAAATTCTTAATGTACGGCGATTTACATGCTAAATTATGAATAAATTATTAGCTTCGTAATATTTGACGATTTACAAGCTAAATTAAAATAGAATTTTCAGCTACTTCTATATTAAATTTGTAAAACTTTAAAATGCACCTTCAACTTAAGCCCATATTAGACGGTAGCAAAAGTGGCACTTTTGGGTGCGAGAGAGGCGCTCTCTTCTTCGGAGTCATGGCAGCCGCCGTCACCAACACGCTGCAATGTTATTATACGATTCGGTGTTCGCCAGCCACACACACGGCGCTCAGTAGCGCACGAAAATCGGCCGTGGGTGGTTGCGTCATAATGGCGCTCGCCAATAATGCATAGGACTTGCACAGCATACGAATAAAACTGCAAAAAGCCGGATTTGTTTTCATTGTTGTATTTAGCAATACATGTCTTTCAAGTCATGTTCATTTTCTACGGTTAATTCACAGTAATTCAAAATTAAAAAATGGTTAAATAAGTGCATTGAAATTATTTTAGGGGTTCTGATACCAGCAAAATATATATACCACCTAAAAAAAGAATTATGAAATTAATATGGCTTAATATCAACGTCAAATATATTTGATTAAAAACTTGTTTGGAATGCGTTGCTCCCTTGAATGCAACTACGCTTGAGTGCAATTAAAGTTTTTTTTGCTTGGTGGAATGCAAATCGATTTTCATAAATATGAAATACATTCAATACTGGTAATACTGAGGCACTTGTACACATAATTGCAGCATGTGCGTCGGTACAAATAACTCTTATTTTAAGAGCAGGTACCATCATAAATAATATTTCATCATACATTAAAATAGCCCTAATACCAGTGAAGAAATGTCTATCACGACATTATTAAATATTTGGTTTGATTATTTAATGCTTGGTTTAGTCATCAGGCTGACATACAAACACTAAATTGTTTGTATCGGTCGACATCGGATCGGATGACACTAAATTCTGCAATATCGGATCGGTCGACACTAAATTGTTGCAGAATTTTGATCCCGTACAAATTCAAACTATGCAAAAAGAATGTTCAAACATCTCGGAATGTTTAACATGCAATATTTCGTCACAATTTATTTTACGCAATCCTTATGAAGAACACAGTCACATAACCTCACGCACCATTACTAAGCCATTAACTGCCAGTCAGCCAGCGCGGCGCACCCGGTGTTTCGGACTCATTGGTCGACTTACGAGCTCATATGGCAAATTTTTAGGGTAAATTGACTAACGGGTAGTAACGTTGGAATGCTCGAAACAAATTTTTGAAAGAGTCCGTAATACTTAAGACAAAAATACATACAAAATCAATAATATTTTACGTGCGCATGCATGGATGTAAGGGTACATTAGATTATACTTTTTTTGTTATTAAATTCTAATTCAACCTGGCCAGGCTAGGGTAATTTTTAGATTGATCCTCGATTTTTCTTCGATTATTCGTGCATCGACCTCGTTTTCACCGAAGCCTTGAAAAATTATGAGCAATTTCATTTTCCACACATATGTTTTTCATTTAATACATCCTCGGAATTTTCAATACATTGAGTAAAATAACAATCGATCTTTAGCTTTCGTTTTAAGTGCTGTGGTGAGTGACGTATGTTTGAAACGCTCTCAACGCCTAAATTCTTTTTTGTATGGTTCAAGTTTAAAATTTTATCACATTGCTAAATATACTTATTCTTAAAATTCAATTATTTAAAAAACTAACAACCTTTCATGAATATTAGGGAAGACCTAACAACAAAATTGATCGTGAAATCAAGTTCATATGCATATTTACCTCTCATGTGATTCAATGAACTATTTCAGCTGATGTGTTACAAATCGTCTGATACCTTCATAGTACTGTTTGCAATCCATGGACGAAACGAAAACCCACCAATCCCGGAATTTCTTTATATTTTTACATATATACTATAATAATTTATTAAAATTTACGATCAGTACTAACTATTTACATTACAAGTTACATGAAAAATTTACAATGTTTAATATATAACAGCCTAGCAGGTTAAGAAAGCAACTTATGATTTATGAACATTGGTGCTGCGATAACTAAGCCTGAGATACAATCGTGGCGTCACAGATCAGATGATCTGCATCGCCACACAAAGGCTTTAGTTTCAATAACATCTGCCATTGCCATCGTATCTATTACAGTATATTCTTTACTACCTGCAAAACCAAAGCGTAAAAGGTAAAATAGGAGTTGGCACCATTAAATTATAAATAAAATGTTAGTGCATTAAAATGTGTACATTAATATTATTAATAGCGTATTCTTCATTTACAAAATAATTGAAGTCACTGCAAATTTTTTCAACATTTTACACTAGTATTACGATACCAATGTGTTCTTATCAGTTAAGGATGTTAATGTTAAGGTGTTATAAAAACCAACGTATCAACATCTCATGTAATACTTTATTGGAAATAAAATGTTTTTCTTTTTTTCTTTCACTGACAACACGAGCGGACTCGTAACCTTTACATAGGAAGAACCATACACACACACACACACCACGTTCACGTGCGACGCAAATGCTAATGCAATGATTGCCGTATTTGAGTCATTGAGTGATGTTTAGCAGAAATTTATATTCTGATACTTTAGAGTTGATATAGTGTAGACTACAGTGTGTAGTGATGTAAATTGCAATAATATCAATTGCAACAATTTTAATTCCCGGGAAAAAACGAATTCATGGACCCGAAAATTTCGGCCCCAAATCATTTGGAATCCCTGGATGCAAACCCTACTCATGCGATATTTTGTCTGGGAAACAACAGCGGTTACCATCAGAAAAATTGCTATTAGAAACTATCATTATAAAATCCGTTTTCGCTTAGCACTGTTTGAAATCATGTTCTTCTTGTATGAATGAATATCTTGGGTATAATTCAAATCACTATGATTTGCAACTTATCCATTTTCTTTTTCGTTGCTTGTCATTTTTGAAATTTCCGAATTGTAAATAAATTCGTCAGAATGAATTTAGAAATTTAAAGCGATCAAATTGGTTTCATTTTAGAATGTCATTTCTCAATTTAGAATATTGCGTTGATGATAATTAATATTCATGACCTCTCAGTAGGTATCACTTTTCTTCAAAGAGAGAGATTGTAGGGACCGTAGTAATATGTTTGACTTGTCTGGTATTGAATAATGAAATAAAAACATACTCATAACAATGGTACAGTACGAGTACATAAATGAAATCAAGTAAACGCACCAATGGTTTTACTGTACTTCACAGTAAACTGTTATTCTACTTTCTTGTGAACATTTTTAGAGAAAGATAAATAATAAATAAAGTATTCGACGAATAGTTTCAAGTTTGATACAGCGTACGCCACAATTTCAAAACACACGTTTCATGGCTAAGGTCGTCCTTTATACGACGATAATTCAACCACATTTGCAATCCTTCAAACAACTGATGGCCGTCCTCAAATATCACGGCCATTACCCCCATGAAAATTTTGAGCCCTTAATTCATAGCTGGCCGCCTTGAAATATCACGTCCAAGTTCGACCGTACGTAGTTTTGAGCGCGGAGAGGGAGTTCTAAGGCCGAGCCGGCCAATTCGCCTTTAATTCATACTTGATCGACTGTCTCGTCCTTAATTCACCGGCGACACGTCCTTGATTTTCAATTGGGTAATTATCATAACTGCCTTTTGATTACGTAACCAGAATTTCCGAAGTAAAATTACGTCTTCTATTTTGTTATGATGTTGCTGTTATTTAGTATCATGAATGAATTGCTCCCCACACTGAGAGAACACAATGCTCAAATATTTTTACTGCTTCTGATAGTTTTCACACTCATCCACTAATGCATTGTGAACGACGTTCCGTTTGGATGTGTGTTCTCGAAGATAAGCTTTCGAGGGTTATCAATAACGCTTCCCTGGATGATGTTTTTAAAGAACACCCCATCTCACTTAACTTCGACAGGTTTGATGTATTATCCTGTAGATTAGACACAATATTTTGCAAAACGTAATAGTTTAGAGCAAATCATTCATTAGGTGTATTTTTAAACGATGGTAAGAAAATAATTCCGGAAATTGGTGAATATTTCTCGATCGTTGACATGCGGGGCTTAATAATAATGAGTAAATTGTATTACGAGAAATCGTCAAAAAACCCTATACTAATTAAGTGGAAAGAGATTTCATTGTTCGTAGCGTCAAAAATTAATCATTTTGAAATAAATTAATGAACAAATTTTTTCTTCTTAAGAACGAAATACTTGAACAAGAATATCGAACAAGAACGCATTAACAACTGCGTTGCCTGGGAATAACAATACTAAATGTTGACTCATTCTTATGAACAACTATATTATTGAAACTAAATATCGTACCTGACTTCGTCCGGAAACACTTCTAATGTGTAAAAATGCAATTTGAAATTGTTAGCGTCTTCCATCTCAACGTCACAATTTTTCATAAACTTTTAATTCTGATATACTACCTGAATAATAGATGACATAACCTTGTAAACTCTACAAACTCTGCTAAACTGTTAGAAAGAAGTGAGAAAACATTTAATTTGTCAATACAATTTTTGGATCATTTACTTGGACCTGTTATTATTTTTTGGATCTACTACCGCTAATTTACATTGGCGATATTTTTTTTCAATACAGGTATTTCTGTAAAAAAAATTCTTTACGGCAATCCAAATTTTTCAGAAATTGGTGGACGAAATTATATTAGTATGATAAACTAAAAGTAAACGAGCAAATTCAGGTCAAGGTAAGCAAGAGGTACTCTAATATTAGTTCTACGTTAGCGAAGTAATCATGATAAGAAGACCACTGGAGAAATATATTTTTTACTTCCCGCTCTCGTTTCTGTTCTCGCGAGTGATTAATTTCATATGAACCTTGAACCTGCGCGCCCGTTTGAAGGCCTTGGCCCCATTTCTTGGGATATATTTTGCTTAGCGTAGTCGAGCTTCAAACATGTATCTTGCACTTCACTTTCGACAGCAACTTGAGCACCGTAGTTGATTATGTTCTTAATTTCACATTCTACAACATTTTCTTCAAAAAATTTCTCCGGTAAAATAAAAATAAAGAAAGGTTTGAGTCACATTACAGAAGTGCTCTGTAAAAAGCCTGATAACTTCCATTGTCTTTCACATCAGTTGTTACAAATGAAATCGGTCTCCTAAGAAACGAGTCGATGCCCCTGGTGACGCAGGTAACCAAGGTGAGTAGCGATGCTGGCACCGAGTCGAGACGCTCAACAGTGTCAGCGTAAAACTAGTACTGAATGGTGGCAAAGGTGACTGGGCACAGAGGTAAACTGAAACTACACCGATTTGTGGTCGACGTTTCTCGAGTGATACTAAGAAAACAATACAGGGAGAAGACACTGATGTTGTATTTCTTTTTTTAAGCAGACTGTTTTAATTTTATGATTCCTTTACTTCGATTGCATTTTATGGACAACGACATTTAGAACTGAATATTTTTCTAGAGATTAGTTATACTCTTAGAGCTGCGTAGAATTTTCGTAACATGGTAACTTAATTGAAATTTAAATATCCAACATACGGAACCCTGCTTAAAATTCAACTATATCTGATAAGTATTTAAATATTCGATTTATACTCCGTAACCGTGATGTCATTGAAAGGGAATCATGCCTCATTTTGGAAGTAAGGAATGTTTGTTGCTTCCGCTTCCCTGCACCACTGATCGAATTACCGTTGGAGCTTTTATAGTAATTCACCCTAATAATGCTCACTGTTACAGAAGATGGTAGATGTGTTGGTTACGATGGGCATTTGCTCACTCACTTCATACAGCTACAATTTGCTACGAGAGAATTCAATAAAAAATTTAAAAGGACCAACTTGTAAGTTCACTCATTTCAGTTTTCTGTCTATAAAATACATCTACTACGTCACGTTCCATTGACGTTATCGTCTGCTACTCTAACGAGTTATAGTCAAGAGGCACATCAATGGCTCTAAAATATTTTAAAATCCATTTGTTTCTAGGTTTCCTCTGCACTCCTAAATTGTTTCTAAAAATAGAACCAAACTTTGCTGCCCGCTCTTCTTCTTAAAAACTGTACATGTTTTTCAATACATGTAGAAGGCACCAATTTTTCCAAGCTGCAATTAGGATTTAGATTTTTTGGGGCTTTTAGTTCAATATGTGTTTCACTACTGTACATTAATTTTTCATGTGTTTTTTAATTTATGAACCAAGAGTCATTATCAGCTCCAGGATTCAGACCCTAATTATCGTTCTCAGATGTTCATAAACTGCAAAAATTTACAATGATTTTTATGTGCTTTCACTCCCGGTCCCATTTGGGACTTCCCGGCACTTTCTATGAGCCCTCTCAAAATGACCAAGTATGCCGAACGATTCATTTTCGTGTTTCGTTTAAAGGTAAAAATAGTATTTTTTTGTTTTCGAGTACAGTTTAAACTTGATCAAATTCGCTGTGTTTAAATTAATCATGAAAATACTCCGGATCAAATTTACCGAAAATGAAACTTGTAAGAGGCAAATAAATAAAGATAAAGAGATCTGTTCTCCAACCAGTAATGTACGTTAAACATACCTAACGTACTTTCGTTGTAAGTAAATGATGGGTGAGTTGTGAAGGTATATAGATTGTCGAGTTGAAGGAATAACATACATATATCACAGTGCTATTTATTACAGGTAAAAAAATCATTGTGCGTCATGAGTTTTAAAATAATTTAAAAATAAGAATTGCAAGTTCAAATTAACGTCAAGATATGTTGACGGCGAGAAATATCTTGACCTAAGTTCAGTTCGTAGTAAACTGAACCAAATTGAAAATATTTGTGAATTTCATGTTCATCAGTCACTCTGTGTAGAAATGAATTTTCTCAATATTACTAATGCTGTAAGTCACTGATTAATCGCCAGTATTGCGTCAATACTAAAACAGAGAATCAAATTACCAGCATCACCGTACAGGGAATCGTCGACCTCTTCACTTTCGCGTCTCGTCAGTCTTTGTCGTACGCGTACTTCTTACTGTTACCGTGGAGATAGAATGAAACATTTCTACGCTGATATACCGACGGTGCACTAACCGCAAGACCAAAGGTCGCACTGCACGGTATCACTTGTCGTTTAAAAAGGAATCAAAGAAATTTTACATGTTTGGGATACTGCAGTAGACCGCTTCTTGACAACTGCTGGACAATAGTTTGGTGGAAAAAAATTATTATTCGATGCAAACGAAGTAGAGGCCTAGTATTGGCAATATTACTCGACGGCGTTAGTAAACGTTTTTTCAAGTTCTTCACGGACTGCGGTGTGATTAGTGTTCGAATTAGAACAGAACTGATCAAAAATTTGTATTGGATGTTGATGATAAGTCATTCATAAGAAATTTAATTTTTTTTGTTGTTTCAAAGAATTGAACTATTTTTGGCATAAAAATGAAGCACAACTGTACATTCATGAAACATATGATCCGATATGTAATTAAGTGACAGAGCCTGGTAAATGATGTTCATCCAACTACAATCTTCACTGTTTTTTTATTTTACTAATTCAACTTATCAAGCATAAAGCTGCAACATGCCATACATTGACTGCCTCGTGAACCAGGATGATAAAAAAATTCTAATGCAAAATTCATTCATCATCGAAGTGACCAAGAGGGTCAAAGCTTGAACTACAAAAAGTTTACTCATCAATAGTGTTATAGGAATGCATTTAGTCAAGCGCAACATATATTTTTATAAAATCATAGTTTGAAACTATTCAACTACCTAGAAGCTTAATTAGAGAAGGAATTCTAACCTGCTACTTAACACATGAAGATTGATCAGTGTGAAATAAAATTTGCCACGCGGGCAGTTTATTGGCTGGAGACTTGCTAGTGACCTGGTAAGAGAGCACTAAACATAGGAATGGCAGTAACAGGATCTGACAGTCAGGAAGCTACAGAGCAAGGCTAGCTAAACTTAGAATTCTAGTTACAGTAATATAGACCGATGTATGGCTATTTCGAAAACCCCTCACAATAACGAACTGGAATGTGTTAAAATACTGTTGCTTTGAGAAGATAATTATCGTAGTGGGCACGCATGACTCTTGTCTTGACAAACTGTTGAAAGAAACTTCTTATTCTTCTTAACACATGTATAACGTTTTCAAGTCTGCTGGAACATTTGTATGTGTCCCAACAGATATTTTAAAATTCTAGAGCGCTATATATGTCCCAGAACTGTGTTCTACTATACCAAAACATGCAGTTATAGGCAACTATTCGCGCCACTTTTCTGCCATTTATTGCACAATGTCAGAGAACAATAGAGGCATTTGACCCGCTACTGCTGATGTCATTTTTTCTAGGTTTTTACCAGATTTTTATTTAGTTTTTTTACAGATTTTTCCTTTTTTATAGAGTAAAATTATTGTTGTAATACTATAAAGGAAATATGCATTCAAGATTGTTTGAACTCTATTGGTCGTGACTGTCTACTGGGACACAATCATCCCAGTAAACATAAACTTAAATGTCTGCTGGGGCACCATGCAGTGTCCCAATGCTAAAAAATTATCTATTTCATATATTGTATGTAAAAAAATTTTTTTTGCTTAATCTGTTTCCATATGGATAATAGAGCTGAAGCCTGTATTTTTACATGTCTAAATCAATTTCATGAAAGCCGACTCGAAAGGGATAAAGAAAGGATGCCACTGCCTAATCACATTGGCATGTGTATCTAAATTCTTAGAATTTTTACTCCATCAATCTTCTAAACATTTTTTATGCAGAACGTTTAATATAATATGATCGTAATATTCTCTGGATATTACGAGAGTTTATTCAGAGAGTAAGGAACGTTTTTTAATTAAAAAAAAAACCATGCGCGAGAAAAAAATTTAATTCAAACCTCTAAAAGAGCGATTAAAATTCTACTTTTCTACCCAGTCGCCAAACAAATGGAGGCATTCATCATAGCTGTGGACACGCTTTGGAATTCCTTCGTCATTGAATTCTGCCGCCTGCGATCTCAGCCACTCAGTGACGCACACCCGCATCAAGATCTCCTTAATTCATTCAAATGGGAAGTTTTACCTCAGTTTTTTTAGTTCCATCTTGCATCAAGTGATTTTCTCTTTTTTCCAAGAATGAAGATCTAGCTAGCAACACTATACGCTCTGACGACCACGGGGAGCTGCGGTTACGGGTCACTGAGTGGCTGAGATCGCAGGCGGCAGAATAAATTCTACGTCAGAGGAATTCCAAAGCATGTCCACCACTATGATAAGTGCCTCAATTTGTTTGGTGACTATGTAGAAAAGTTTAGTTTTAGTCGTTCTGTTAAATATATATGTTCATATAATCAAATTTTCTTCTTAGATTTGTTTTAATAAACTACAAAACGATCTACACTTTCTGAATAGCCCTCGTATGAATCTGATCAAGAAGTCTTATCGAACAGGAATCTGGTATGTTGAAATGAGCATGTTACAAAGTATAAAATCTGTATAATACTGAATTTAAATGTTTTTTCCTTCACAGTGTTATGAAGCTACATGACGAAAATGTTGTTGCACATGTAATTAAGCTGCTCTTTTTGCACATGTAATTAAGCTGCTCTTTCACGTGACAATTATATAGTAAACTTCATTGTATTTCGGAATGTCAGCAGGTATAATCTGAAAATATTTTAGCTATAAGCTAATTTACTTAGCGCATGCCTAGCAAATGACAGTCATAGCGATAACAGTAACGGAATGCTGAAATCCGGACTTTACCGGATGCATTTAAAACTCTAGTACTAAGGTTTATTTGTAGTTTATAAAACTTATTATACAAGGAGAGATAAAATATGAAATGGTAAACGTTACCGGAATAAGTTGCAATTAACTATAACATGTTACGATCCTAAGTAGTTCTGTACCACAGTGCCGTGACTTTGAATACGCGATTTGATGTGAGGTGACGTATTTCATAATCAGGAGGCAGCAACTGCGCTTCTCTGTATTAGCCTAACAACGTTAACTTATACGTTGTTTACGTTCTTAGGCTAATACATAAAAGCGCAGTTGCTGCCTCCTGATAAGAAATACGTCATCTTACATTAAATTTTGCACTTCAAACTTTTCTGGTGTCCTTTCATTAATTCTAAATGTTGAGAAGGGGAGAATTCCCAGTAATCGGCGGTTAAGAGGAATACGTGTACATCAAAGATCACTATTCCATAGAATTCATGAGTATAACTGAAATTCAAACAATTTCTCATTTTCATTCGTTTATGTTGCAATTCTCATTGCTTTTCTTTTGAACTGTTAAATACCTTTTCATAGTACTTCTGTTTAGAAATTATTCTCAAGGATATTTTTCGTTTTGTGTCGGTGATTGTTTTTAAACAACATATCAATGATGAAATTTTATACATTACATTGTTTTCCAGGTGTTTATTGCAGCTTTTGAGCGTGAAAGTAAGATATAATGATAGAGAAACAGAATTTAGTGCAAGTGACTCCTGTCGATGAAAAAGAACCGACAAAGACAGAGACGGAGCCAGGGACGGAGCTAGAGCCGGAGCCGGAGCCGGAGCCGGAGCCGGAGCCGGAGACGGAGACGGAGGGCCGTGAGACTTGGGATAATCAATGCGAGTTCTTCCTCTCCTGCCTAGGATATGCTGTTGGATTCGGCAACGTGTGGAGGTTCCCATATCTCGCTTATAAAAATGGAGGAGGTCAGTCGCTGTGCACTTTAATAAATTTATAGTTACACGGAAAATTGCTCAAAAGATGGCTATCATTGCAAAAGTAGGAATTATCATATGAAAGGTAAATTCTCATTGAATAGAAGTACGAGAAAAAATGAAAAGTTAAAATAATCTCGTTGAAATAGTAAATTCATGGAATAGGAAAAATGTGTCAACTTATTAATTTTTCAGTTATTTAATATTTTGCGCAATGTTTTTCCACACTTCCCGTATTTTTAACTTTATTAATTCTCACTAATATTTTCCACACTGTTGATTCAATATTCTCCAATTATTAGAATTGTACACCGTAGCCACTGAGTATTCCCGCATTGATCACCCAATATTCTCCACCCACAGTGTTGGGGAATAATTTATTGCATTTTATACAAAGTATAATTATAAATAAATTTAAAAGTGTGCGCTAACGTTTTGTTTCACCACAATGGTGGGTATTTCAAGTAAAAGGTAATTAACTGCTTGTGCCGTCAGTCAACGCTCCCACAGCAGAATGCACTTGCTTTTTCAAGCGAAGCACACGTTATGGTACTTCTTATTGCACAATATAAGCGGTAGTTATGCTATTAAAATAGAGTTCCCAGGCTCTATCGTGTGATCCTCATTTCATTATGTTATGGGAAATAAGAGAGGCCGACAAAGCACCTTCATTTTGGCAGAAAATGCTCTTAAATAAGACAGAAATCCTGGGTTCAACTCAAATGTGTATACAATATGTGGTCGAATCCCTCAGTCACTACTATAACAGCTCAACGAATTTCCTCACTCGAATTGAGGAATGAAAGGTACTTTTTCCCCAACATCTTCCGTCACATACAACTCTTTGGGAACTGTACCATTCAATTAAATTTGTCCATGTTTGTACTTATAAATAGCACATGAACATCATTTTTTATTGACAAATTTTCACCAACGGTCAAAGAATTAGGTTTGTAGTTACAGTGTAAAATAGGAAAAAATGCGCAGATGTTTTAACTAAATAACTATGTACAACAAAGTTGAATTATTCTATAAGATAAATTGAACAATTTCTGTTATTGGCGAAAATGGTAATTAGTTTTAATGCATTGAGTCACTCCTCTTTTTTTTCGATTCGGGCAATCATTTACTCACCATAAATTGAGTACTGAACGTACTACCCAAACTCAGATTATCGTTTGTACTTAGATGGAAATACATTATCCTCTTATCCATAGAATTATTTAATTCATGAACACTGTCTCTGGACACAATGTCTATTTAACGGCTTGTGATAGCATTCACATATTTAGTTTGAACAAGTGAGTCAAGCGAAATATTGAGCGGGCAGTTGTCAGTCCGCACTTTCAGGATGAAGGGCAAGAAAATCCTTCTTTTATTTGAAATCGTGTCCTTATACAAGGTGGCAAATTTAGCGGTCGGGGGGGATATAACAAGTTTTTGAGATACTAGATTCATTCAAGCATTTCCAGCAATAATAAAAGATGAGCGATTGACTTAAATTATTCTAAGGTTTAATGTATATATGTATTTGTGAATGAATGTAAAATGTTTCCATGATATTCCTACATCGTATCTACGAATAAAACGCTACGAGGAAAAGTGCGTCTGGCCAACGACTTCAATTCTAATGCCTCGAAAAGAACCGTCGTCGTTTGAGAAATAAGTTCTCTTGAATAAGAGGAGCATACGCGTAACTCCAAGATCCTAGCCCAAGCCTTGACAATCGACCGTTAAAACGTCAAAGAGCACTGTTTGAAAGCTTCACTTACCCGCGTTACATCTATGTAACAAAAAAAAAAATATCTATGTTTGGATGAGAGCGTAATCGTTTGGGTTCGATTTCAAATGAAGCCACGTAAAATATCTTGAGATTACATACAAAAGTGCATACATATACCAGACCTCTCTTCCCTATGGGAGGGTAGCCGACAGCAGGCCACAATCATCACCCTTAGTCGCTAGGAAGCGGGAGAGGCAGCACTGGCCGCACCAGAACTGCCAGGATCAGCAGCAGCCCAGCACAACCACCTTCCACAGTCAGGCCCTCCCCCCGCACAGGACAGGTCAACCCCATCACACGCGGGCAAGCTCCCAGTACAGCGTCAAAAATATAATTACCTTCTTATGCACTGCACCCACTCACTTCTGTCCGCAGTCATCCCTCTCGCCACATCCACAGTCAGACCCCTTTCATACAAAGCACGCTTCACCCCAACCATCCAACTCATCCGTGGTCTACCTCGCACTCTAATACCACTCACTTCCGACTTATAAATCTTTTTCACCAACCGCTCAACATTCATTCTTTCAACATGCCCAAACCATCCAAGCACTATTTCGTCCACTCACCTGTTCAGCTTTTTGATAACCCTTGTCTGCCCCCTAACCAACTCATTCCTCATCCTATCTTTTCTTGTCACTCCATACATGCTCCTCAAACACTTCATCTCAAACAAATCCATCTTCCTCCTCTCAGCTGCTCTCAAACCCCAGGACTCTGCTCCATACAACAAAACTGGCACAATCAAGCTTTCATACAGTCCCCTCTTAGCATTCAGACTCAAACTCTTGCATTCAAAAACTTTCCTCATTGCACCCAATGTCTTACACCCTTCACTCACTCGATGTCTCACTTCTACTTCCATACTATCCTTAGCAGCCACATCCGACCCGAGGTACCTTAAACGCTCTACCTCTTCTAACACTTCACCATTCATCCTCACATCCAAAGTTCCAAACACTCCACCTCTTGAACATCTCATCACCATACTGTTATTCACATTTATCCTCAGTTTACGCCTTTCGCACACTCCACCAATCTCTGCAACCAGTCTCCTCAGTTTTTTCTCTGAATCAGCCACAAGCGCTGTATCATCTGCAAACAACAGCTGGCACACTTTGCAATACACACCATTTCGTCCCACCAACTGCGCACCTTTTCCCAACACTCTGGCATTCACTTCCCTCACCACACCATCCATAAACAAATTAAACAACCACGGCGACATCACACATCCCTGTCTCACACCTGTCATAACTGGAAACCACTCACTCACCTCATTCCCTACTCTCACACACGCTCTGCTGTCAATGTAGAAACTCTTGATCGCATTCAACAGTCTCCCACTCACTCCATACAAGCTTACAACTTGCCACAGAGCCTCACGGTCCACTCTGTCATACGCCTTTTCTAGATCCATAAATGCCCAATATACAGTACATCTTTACCTTTTGCAAAGTATTTTTCATTTACCTGCCTCACAGCAAACATTTGATCCACACAACCTCTGCCACTTCTAAAACCACATTTTTCTTCAGCCAGCGCACGATCTGTCATCACTCTCACTCTTCCAATTAAAACTCTTCGATACAGCTTTCCAACGACCCTCAGTAGACTTATACCTCTAGAATTACTGCACTCATACCTGTCACCTTTCCCCGTGTACAACGGAACTACACACGCGCTACTCCAATCTAACGGCACTTTACTAGCCCCAAAGCACACATTAAATAAACGTACCAACCATTCTACAACCACATTTCCTCCTTTCTTTCGACATTCACCCGTGCAACCATCCATACATGGTCTTTACCCATTTTTCATCACATCCAACGCACCTTTCACTTTTACACTTCTTATTCCATTTTTATTAACTTCACCAAACACAGGCATTCTAACATCACATCCAGCAGCTACCACTCTTGCAACCCAATCATCTTTCACGTTCAGCAGTTCCTCAAAATACTCCGCCCATCTCCTCCTCACATCACAACCCTCCACTAGCAGCCTACCATTTGCATCCTTCACTCTTGCCTCACTCTTCATCTGTCCTTTCCTAATCCTCTTCACTTCCTTCCAGAAAACCTTCCTTCTCTCCATGAAGTCACCTCCCAACTTCCTCCCCCACTCCTCATCCGCTGCCCTCTTTGCTCTCCTTACCATTCTTTGTACCTCTTTCTTCCTCTCATTATATTCTTCGAAATTTTGCTGGCCACCCTTTGCAGCCACCTTTCGAACGCCCCCCGCTTTCTTCTCACAGCCGTTCGTATTTCTCCATTCCACCATTCACTCCCCATTCTAATTCCCCCTCCAACCTTCCTTTCCCCACACATTTCCCTTGCACATTTTTCCACCGCATCTTTAAACAGCTTCCATTCCCCTTCCACTCCACCAACCTCACTTACCTTCACCATCCCATACTCTACTTTCATCTTCTCCTAATACTAACACTCACGCTCAGAATCATGCAACTTGCTCACATTTAACACCTCCCTTCCATTCCTCTTTTTTACACCTCCCCACACACCATTTACTCTCAACTTCCCTTCGACCGAGTAATGATCCGATATCCCATTCAACTCACCACGGAACACATGCACATCGAGCAAACGACCCATCACTCCCCTGCCAACCAAAATATAATCCATCAATGCTCTCTCCACTATTACACCTTCATTCGTCTTCACATATGTATACTTGTTTATACTTTTCTTCTCAAACATACTATTCCCAACCACTAACTCACTCTCTACACATAACTCTATCAAGTATTCACCACTCTCATTTACCCCAGCTACTCCATACCTACCAACAAAACTATCCACCACCTCATCACCCACTCTTGCATTCAGGTCCCCCATCACCCCAACTCTACAAACATTTCCCACTCTTGCAACACACTCGGACAACTTCTCCCAAAACTCCTCTCTCTCCTCCCCACTCCTCTCCGATCCCAGTCCGTACGCGCTCACAAACACCCATGACTCTACCTCCCATTTCACTCGCACCCACATTATTATTGATCACAACTCACCCCATTCAACTATTTTCTCTCTGATTCTTACACTCAATAATATAGCCACACCCTCTCTTGGACGTCCCCCACTCACCCCAGATACTCTTCCTTCCACACTCCCAAACATCAACTCACCACTACCTTTCAACTTCGTCTCACTCAGGGCCAACACATCCAACTTCCGGCTCATCATCACTCTTCCGATCTCCTCCCTCTTACTCTCACTTGCTCTACTTCCACAACCCCTTACATTCATATATCCTAGTATTAGGGTTTCAGGGGTCTTTCGACCCCTCACACCCTCTTCATTGGCCTGCTGCCTCTCGGAAAAATCACTACAGAGAAGGGGATCCCCAGTCCCCTAGCTCCGTCCACTTCAGTGGCCTCTTACGACTCGCAGCGGACCACGCAGGAGAATTCTTGAAACCCCCCCACAGGGGGCAAAGTAACAAAATAAAAACATAACAAAATAAATGACAATGCGGGCAAGAAACTTTTGTGGAACAAAGTTGTGCCTCTTATGCAAGTTTATTGTGAGCAACCTACGTTTAGTGCAAAATAACGCTCATTGTCGTAAACTGAAGATAGTGAACACATTTCTTCATGAAAATATTCGCCGAATTGATTGGCCTGCACCAAGAAGAGTTTACTTGTAAATTTTAGTGGACATACCTCATGACAAAAACGAAGCATGGCACTGACGCAGGGATAGGAAAGAGTCAAAACCTTATGGTTAGTTTATTTCATTGAATGAATGAATGACTAGTTTTCCATCCCGCGAGTGGGCTGGAAGACGGGAGAGCTGGGACACCAGCACGCCCATAGCGCCCCTCTAGCACCGGGCCACGATCTCTGTCGCGGGAGAACAAATTTTTAGTAATAAGAAAATTTGGAGTCTATAACGACTGCTCAAAAATTAACGAATTAAAATGTGGGGTCAATATAAATTTAGCTCACGCCGCAAAATTTGACGGGTCAGAAAGACCACGTAAGTAATAGAAGAATGGCGACGTGAGAATTAGGAATTTGGTGAAAGCCCAGTCTTGCAGAAAATATTGCAGAGCTAGAGAGTTCAGCTTAAGTAGTTATTAATAAATCGCTAGGATTAGATGTAATTGGATTAATTCAAGTCGCGGTAAATATGCTGAATCCTTGCTTAATTATAGTAATTAAATATAACGACATGAATTTCTGTACTCTAAACCTAGAACACGAAATGTAATAATTGTGAATTTGCCGAAACAATTGCCGTATTATAGTAAAACAAGAATTGATTTGCGGCAACGTTTTACAATTAATCTCAAAATTTATTTGAGGTAAGTAAACCAGGTTCTTAGAAACTGCTACTGACGTCACTACGTAAAAATGTGGCGCTAACCATTACGGTGACTCACATCAGTTAAGCAGCCGAACTCGAGTTGCGAATCAGAAGCGAAGCGTAGGGATGCAGAAGGTCGGCAGAGAAGTCTAGCCGATCATGGCGACGTCAAGGCCCTCTCGATGTAGAAGAAATGGAGAGCTGAAGACAGACGCCACGACACCGGCCACACTCAGGAATAAATCAGATGCTGCAGGCCTAAATAACGAAGAGAAGTACAGGTGGTCAAGTGCGGTGGAAGGCTGGTAGGCAACGACGCTGATGCTATGGCAAAGACTGCAGAGGTTGCTTATTCTTCGGTGTATGAGAGAAGAAAACTTTATTGTACAGTACACCGAATGGTTGCGCCTTTCATTTTAAAATTATTTTTAGTGACGTTTTAATTAAATTATCATGGGAGTTATTTACGCTAAAAATTGTTTGCCATGAATAAATCGAAGAAAGGCTTCAGTTTTTCAACACCTGGAATAAAATATTGAAAAATCTAACGAGAGAAATCCAGAACTCTGAAGAATTTGGATGGACGAGCAGGAGAAAGTGTCTGTCATGAAATGCCACGCTCCAACATTTTCTTACTGGAAAAATATCGCAGTGCGATGTTAGCCAGGGATAACTTACTAAGTATTGAGTTAATGGCATTGTCTTGGGGACGAGTTTAAAAACTCATATCAATTTGTCTGTCTAACATTTGGATTCAATAGAGCACGCAGATTTTAGAATTCAGAGAATGAATCAAATACCTTGAAAAAGTCATTTCGAAATCCAATGAACCACTTATATACTATATAACTCCATAGAAATTGACATTGCCAACTGATGATTTTGAATTTTGAGTTTTCAAATATTGTTAGATGTGGAAACACTTCATTTCACAATTACCTCAGGTATGTTCCCATTAATTTCCTCTGAACTTAAACGCAAACGCATGTACGAATACTCGTACACATATATAAATACGGGAATGATAACAAACATTCAAATGTTTACTTGATTAATTAAAAAGATAGTTATTGTTCAGCGCTTTTACAATTCTATGATTATGCTTGAGTAAGCACAGGATGCAACTTCCGTCTCTCCTGTAATGAGGTGTCATTTTACAATTCTATTGACTGCTTTCCAGAATGATGATGGTGGCCAGAAATTGGACTAAACTCATTACGCTGAATTTTACCTATGAAGCAACAATGAATTTAAAAATTCGTTCACTGTGCTTATACATTGTTACGAATCATGTGGTCATGAACTTTGTGCCGCACAAACAAGAAGTGTAGATGTGTATTTCTAACCGATTTTCTTCGGTGTGATACCAGAAAAATGGAGGAGGAGAACTATGAAATTCTAACACTGCATAATAGCGGAGCGCCCTCACATGAATACACGCACTTCTCTAGCGTATTGAGGGAAAATGAGAGCCTTTTTACTCGTATGGCATCTTGTAATGTGACATCTCCTACAGCCAATACGAAGATATTGTGAGCGTGAAGGATTCAAGGGTTAATTGGGCGCCAAGGGTTACTAACAATGAATTCACAATCAAACAAACATTGCCTGAAAAAAATGTTGACGGTTTAGTACAAGCACGCTGAATCGTTTTTGAAATTAGCTGACAGAAGTTGATAAAAATTAAATGAAAAACGAAAAGGGCAAACGACCATTCCCATTTGGCTTTGAAACGTAAATAAGAAACGCTAATGAAACATCACTCGGTTATTGGAACAGCGGGAATGATTGTCGTGAGTAAAATCTCGGTGGTGACCGAGTCCTTACTTCTGTAATAGCCTAGCACTGCTGGAACACTAGATATTTTTGTTGTTTGCAAAATTACATTGCAATCAAGTAACACCAAGTTCTACAGAACACAATGCTCTTCACCTTGGTCGACAATCGCCTAAGTATTTCTTATTGCTCCGAACCATATTTTGCCCAAATCTAAACGCTTACTACTGAGCATAATGAATGATTTTACTAAAGCAATACACAAATTGTTTTCCTTCATAATTGATTGTAACATTTCCCTCCATGCCCGATGCCGACGTTTACAGAGTTAGTTTTAGTCCATATTGATTAGTGAAACGAGTGGTAAAAATTCTTTCAAATTACTTACTTCAAGCACACACAAGATGTACCAAAATAAAGAGTATGCACTATTGCGTACACATTTTTAATGGAAATTACCAAGATACTATACTTCAGTTGTTCCGATTTGCGAATTGAAAAAAAGAACAGAGTTTCTTGTTCTGCGGTTGTGCGAGGGCTTCCAACATTGTTGAGCGCCGTTTCATACTTGTTGACACATTCAGGAGAGAAGTTAGCAAAATGTAAGAAAAGTTTTGGGCTGGGAAATAATTGCCCAGAAGCAAGTTCCACTTCAGTTCTCTGAACATCAGAACTTGGCCCAGATCGAGAAGAAAATACTCCTCTGCAGTTTTTCAACATTCACCGAATTTAAATCGACCATTTAGTTTCTGACCACTCGTTGTATGCCTGGTGTGACAAAATAATTTCAAGATAAATAAAAGGGCAAAGAAAATCGCTTTAATTGAAATCATATTTCTTTAAAAAACACTTCAATAAAAAAGAACGTTACGACTAAATTTTAGTCATTTTCAACTATCTGAAAAAATACAAAAACACCGAGTTATAACAAGTTCAAAATACAATCATCAGTGGAATATTTGACATTAAAAACAAAAAAGAGAGAGAAAGACTGAGACTACAAAAATTGCAGAGGGAAGGCAGATTGCGTATTGTTCAGGGTAGGTTCATCTTTTAAAATGAACAGGGATTCTAAAATGCGAAGGTTTATTGTACCGGATGTTGAAGAAATTATTTTAAAATCATCTAGCCGAACTGGAAGGTCACAACTCTCTGCATGAGAGCGAACAGAAGATTGGGGAGGGGAAGAGAGTAATTGTTTGGTTCGAAAACTCCTTCCAGCATGCTCAGCCACACGAAGATCCAAGGCTCGAATGGTCGAACCCACGTATTCAGACGCACACCGTGCGCAACAATATCTATAAATGACATAGGAGAGCATGCCTTTAGGTAGTTTGTCCTTGTAATTGAAATGAGATCCTATTTTATTTGCATTAACCAATACAATTTTGAAGTCGACATGTAAAAAGCATTTAGACAGTAACAAGTAAAGATCTTTTTTGAGCTTTTAGGACTGCTTGCCAAAGAACGGAAATTAAATATAAAATTGTTTCTTGCGAACAGTAGGTAAAGGTGCGCGGGAATAAAACTTATGATTTAAAAAATTCTTGGCACATGAAGTTACCAGTCCGGAAGGGAAACCATTTTGACTAAAAAACAACTTCAAAGACTCAAATTCGCTATGAATGATATGAAATGAAGAGCAGACACTGTAGGCCCTAGAGAGTAATGTTTTAAAACTGGTTATTTTGAATATATAAATGGGCAGAAGCTCAAGAAACTTATTCCTAGGCCGGTTAATGTTTGCTTGCGAAAAACAGAACTTTGAAAACTGCCATCTTTACGAGTAATTTTACTATCCAAAAATGAGAGAGAATTGTGCTTCTCCGTTTCCATCGTAAACTTAATGATGGGGTGTTGAGAATTCAGATACGCCAAAAATAAATTACAATGCATGGGACTTTTGAACAGTAAGAAAGTATCGTCTATGTATCGTCTGTAAAATAACGGCTTAAAATTCACAGGGCAAGAGTCAAGCCATCGTTGTTCGTGATAGCACATAAAAATATTAGCTAAAGTGGGCCCCAGTGGCAGACCCATACCCAACCCATCAAGTTGTTGATAAAATTTGTCACCGAACATAAAAAATGAATTAAGGACAGAGAGCTGAAGTAAGGTTTTGAACAGAGTCTTGGTGAGGCCAATGACTAAGTCAACACTAGCAAATAAATAGTTTAGGGAAATTTCAATTGTTTCATGCAACGGGATATTAGTGAACAGGCTCTCGACATCAAAGGAAACCATAAATAGTTCATTGGCATTATTAAAGGAAGTCTCTTCCTCAACAAAAGATTTTGAATTAGGCACAGTATACATGTTACACGTGAATGGTGACAAAATAGGGACTAAAAATTTGGCAAGATTGAAGCTGGGGGTTTTGTAAGCTGCGAATATAGGACGGAATGAATAATCAACGTTAAAATTAGGTTTATGAATTTTTGGCAAGCCGTATAAAATGCCTGGACCGGATCCTGAGACAAACAGAGTTTTGTACAATTCATCAGTAATTATAGCCGATTTCTTGAGTTTTCGAAGGATATTATTAATATTATCTTCGACGCGAAGAGTGAAGCTTAGAATTGGTTCCGTTATGACCTTGAACTTTTTATTATCAGAGATTAGGTTGAGCATACTAAGGAAATACTTTTCTCTGTCTACCAGCGCCACACCTCTTCCCTTGTCTGGCCGAGAGATAATAATGCTCTTATCAGCTGATAGTTTCTTTAAATGATCTATGTCAGTTTTGCTGAAGATACTCGAAAATATTTTGTACGGTTTAAAAGAGTAATAATACCGATACGCAAGGCTCTTTAGCTCGGATCTCATTTTAAGGAACTGGTCACGATTAATAGATTGAAGATTAAATGAAAGTTTCTCGAAGTTTAAAAAAAATATTTGCAAAACTCAGATTTATAAACAGGCAAACAGAAATCTAAACCAAATGCTAAGAGGTAATTGACACGAGAACAAAGAAGCACAGAACTGAAATTGAACACTACTTTAGACGGATCACATAGCTGAACACTGTTGAAGATGCCCAGGTTTTTCAGTTTTTTCTCGTGGGTCGACTTTGTAGTGGTGCGGAAGGTCGTAACTCTCCTCTTGAGATGCTCAGTGAATAGAAGGGCGGTCAGAGGAGGGAAATCATTCCTCAGCGTATCCTGGAGACACTTCAACTCGACCGTCAACTTCTGCAAAGATCTCTTCTTGCACGCTATTTCATTAACATGCAGCTTCGATTGCCAGGACTTGTAAAAATTTGATGACATCAATGACTTCTTTTAGAGTTTAAACCGTAGAAACTTTGGAATGATTTCGTAGATTTTGCATGTGTTAAGAAACTCAATATCCAGTTCCACCTTGGCATGTTTGGTAGAAAAGTTCTCCAGTTTCCTAAAAAAACGAATACTCTCTGCACCATAGCAACGTTGAAGATATGGATATAAGTAAAACTTTTGCTTTTTGCAAAGTCTAACGATAACTAAAAGAGCAAAGAAAATCGCTTAAATTGAAATCATATTTCTTTAAAAACACTTCAATAAAAAAGAACGTTTCGACCAAATTTTAGTCATTTTCAACTATCTGAAAAAATACAAAAACACCGAGTTATAACAAGTTCAAAATACAATCATCAGTGGAATATATGACATTAAAAAACAAAAAAGAGAGAGAAAGACTGAGACTACACTAATTGCAGAGGGAAGGCAGATTGCGTATTGTTCTTTTTTTATTGAAGTGTTTTTTAAAGAAATATGATTTCAATTAAAGCGATTTTCTTTGCTCTTTTATTGATCGTTAGACTTTGCAAAAAGCAAAACTTTTGTTAATAAAAATAATTTCAGTTTTAACCGGATTAGAAAAAGTTATTTGATTAATATCGTGGCAGCTATAATTTCAATTATGTTTCCTCGTCTGGAAATTCATCTAAAAATTCATCAATGCATTTGATTTAAGAGAAGAAAGTATTTTTGTCTGCACTTATTTATTTTGGCAGCGTGATACGGGATGGCCAAAACATTTTTGCCTGTACTTCGCTCTGAGAGCTGTCACGAGACATTGGGTCCTGCCCCCTCATTAATTTACATTAACAAGGAGACCGGGTTCTCGGAAATGAGGAATTGGCATACCTCCATGTAATCATGAAATACACAAAAAACAGGCAAACCAAAAATACACGAATAATTGAATTACAAAGAGAAGTACGTTACATATACTAAAACAAAGACGGTACTCACCGATGTGAAGGAATACCACTTACGCAAGCGCGGTTCTATGCGCACCTGTGACGAAGAGAGATGTTGCTTCCGACATTGAGTATATTATACACCATGTGAATTTCGCATAATTTTACGATTACGGCAGTGAGTCACCCAACACGTTTAGGAAGCTAACATACAATGGACATATTAGGAAAAATGTTGCAATATCAATTCCTCAAGCCTACTACCCTTTGCAACCCACTAACCCCACTAACGGAATTGAGTGGCCGGCCAGCCCTCTTTACGTTAGCTACACCTCTAAACATGATTGAATAAAAACCTTTTTTATCATTACGTTTCCATCAGCACAGGACCCGGTCATAGCTTCAAATCACACGGTGCATTCTCAATTTTTGTTCCAGTTCAAATCCCCTGAGCTATTCACAGATCAACAAATGTCTTTCGAACTGTATTCACAGCTTCATGTGGGTTCCCCTTATGTAGAAGTGAAACCAAAGGCGATGATTTTCTATGGAAAACTGCAAAGAACCGCCCTCCTGCAAAGATTACAAAATTTACCCATAACTTTGATTGCAAAAGTCGTGCTCATTTAAACATTTAGTGTTTCCTTCAAATGACATTAACTTTTAATAACATGTATTTCGAACAGCATCTCTTGTACAAACAAAACTAACTCTCACCCGCCCAACGACGCTTGATCTTTATTTCTTTGATTTCATGTCTCGACCACGGAGGTCTTTGTGTGAGACTTCTTTTCTCTGCAATGGAAAGAGAGAAGTTTAAATTAAATTTTGGCAAGTATAATTAGATTTCGACGCCCGCTATGTGTTTTCACGTATTTCCAGAGTGTATTTTCCAGTATAACTTTGTTTTCACCACCTCCTATTTGTAACACTACACATACTTTCTCCGACGGTTCTCGGCGCACACTGAACTCCTTCGATAAGCTACATCTAAGTGTGCTTGAAGGCTGTCCTCTATCCTCATGTTTGACCAACCAGGCTCTTCAGAGATTCTAGAAGTACTCGTCCAAAACCCTCCTTCTCAGTCGAAATGGCTGTTTAGTGGTGGTTCTACCCTTCGAAATTTCCCTCCTAGGATCTCCTGCTCAGTATATTGGCTATAAGCCCCTCTGACGAGAATGTAGTCGACTCCGCCCTCATTCAGTACCACTTGAGATCTTTCTCCGTGAATTTCGATTCTAAATCTTTTCACTTTGTTTTTCTAACGCCTGAGTGTTAGGCGTCCTGCTGTGCGACATCCTGTGGCTCCGAACGTTGTTCGTTCTCAAGCTCAGTGGTGTGCAATAAATCACCCTCTTGTGGTTTGACAATTGGCTTTCACGTTCCTTCGGCTCAAGACTCCATCCTAAATCTACTTTCCCAGGCCTATCCAAAAATCGCTGATACACACCCAACACAAACATAACCCACATCAGTACACAACTCAACTCAAGCACAAAATGTAGCACACAACTCAGACATACGACCGTTGGCTTATAAGGCATACAAAATATTGAAGCAGCCCGCTCGTGCTGTTGGAATACGTTATTTTTTTAAGTGCGCTAAGATATCAACGAATCTTACGGTGTGCTACAAAAAACGCGAAGCAAAGCCCAATAAAAGGAATTGTGCTGCCTTCGCAGCAATTTCGGAAATTTATATTTTCAAACAGCGATAGAAAATTTATTCCTCC
>JACJUY010009882.1:0-10344 GCA_014220935.1 Platorchestia sp. MABIK | reverse complement strand
GAAGGCTAGAAGATTGCGTAGACAAGAACGCAGGTGCTGCACTACAGCCACTTCATGACGTAATGATGTTAACTAAATTATAAGTTCCCAGTGCCATTGATTGCTCGTCAGTACGCATGGAAGGATGAATTAACACAGGGAAATTACACAAGACAATAACGTAAAATGACATAAGAAAATATCAGATACTAAAATAACACAAGAAAATGTCAGATTTTAAAAGAACATAAGAAACAAAAGAACATAAGAAACTATCTGAAGATGAATTAACATAGAAAATATCGCAAACTGCAGCCAACAGATAGGCTGTTCCTGACCCTGCTAAAGGTAACAAAGGTAAAATTATTGAAACTACAACTTTTCCTTTTTTTATAGGACCAAGAAACTGCTGCCGGAGTGGCAACACAACAAGGAATGCAGCTCCCACCTGCACAACGAGTGTTGTAATGCACGTCCTCACAATGCAGTACACACGCAACGCATGCAAATTTCCTATCTTCAATGCCCTCCCGCGGTATCCTGTATACACGCACCACACAAAATCCATCCCTGCATCCCTGAGCATCACGATTAAATCATCACTTTCACAAAAATGATCGTGTCGTGGATGATGATAAAAGCCTCGCACTCGCCTGCTTTAAACAAAGACACGCACATGCATAAATAAGGGAGTACTCACATCACCAAGAATTTTTGCAAAGTTCCGCTCTACATAACATTTCTCGGCAAGAACTCGCACGCAACTCTTTTCAAAAGCTCCAACCTTGAAGCCGCCACTCGACTCAAGATCAGGCAAGATTGCCATCGGAGTTTTCTTGCGTTGCTAACAGACGCTCGGGTCGCTTGTTGTAGAGAGGGGTGGGGGGGAGAGGTGGAGGAGGGTAGAGGGGTGGGGGAGAGGTAGAGGGGGGTAGAGGGTTGCGCTCTTTTGCATACGACAAAGCTCAAATTCACGTCAAACCCCGGGCTTTATCTGCCTATTTTTCAACGTTCGCATTTCCACAACAATCTTTTTCCGGCAGCTGGGCCACGCTGCTTCGCTAGTCCATTATGCAGTTACTGCGGGAATTTCTCAGGCATATTTCCCTCGCAAACCGAGGCGCATTTTTCTGGAGCTCCGCTGGCGGAACGCGGCGACCTGAGGGAGAAAATCTTCCGCTTGGCATCGTCAAAGTAATCATTTCATTTGCAGGGGTGAACAGTGCTCATTTTTGGAGGACTTGTAACTTATTCAGAAGTTTTTGTTGGTTTGTTGAACCTTCTCTAACTCTCCGATACGCTTTGTGAATCTACACTCAACACACGTGAATCTACACTCAACACACGTGAATCTACACTCAACACACGTGAATCTACACTCAACACACGTGAATCTACACTCAACACACGTGAATCTACACTCAACACACGTGAATCTACACTAAACACACGTGAATCTACACTCAACACACGTGAATCTACACTCAACACACATGAATCTACACTCAACACACATGAATCTACACTCAACACATGTGAATCTACACTCAACACACGTGAATCTACACTCAACACACAAAAATCTACACTCATCATTCTTAAACTTCACAAATTTCAACTCCCAGAATCCTCACATTCAGAATCCTAAAGCTAGACGACCTATCATTAACAAATCACAACATCAGCAAACCTAAACAAACCCAGGGTACGTTTAAAGTTTGACTCCTTGCGCAAATATGTTCCTGAGAGCCTTTAGTAGAGAATTACGGTGTGAACATTTTTGAAGATATTTCATTACAACGCGCAGCATTTGTTGAAACGCGCCCAGCGAAGAGCACCGTCGAAACGGAATAAAAATGCAGCAAATAGTTTTGAAATTACATTATTTTCATCTCGGGTTCCGTTTTCGTGGGACACCATGTGTATCAAAAGTGATATACAAGATCTATGAACTCGATCACAGACAACCAACACGAGGAAAAATTTCGAACAAAAACATGAGATCTCGTAACCCATTAACTACGCCAGAAAACAGTTCAAATCCTGAGATAAAGAGGAAGAAGACTACGAAACATGGAGAGAGAATAGAGATAATTAAGTCGAGTGGCAGCGAGGGCATTGCCATTAAGATGATCAAAATTTGCCAAGTTGATATCTCCAGCGACGCAGAACAGCGGCCCAAACCTGCATTACCCAAATGAACATCGGGTCTTCATTACTCGAGCTTGTCTACGCGCCTCGGCTTCTGACTTCGCGTCTCGAGATTTATGAAGGCCCTCGTATCAGCGATACAGGCCCTCGTATCAGCGATACAGGCCCTCGTATCAGCGATACAGGCCCTCGTATCAGCGATACAGGCCCTCGTATCAGCGATACAGGCCCTCGTATCAGCGATACAGGCCCTCGTATCAGCGATACAGGCACTCGTATCAGCGATACAGGCACTCGTATCAGCGATACAGGCACTCGTATCAGCGATACAGGCACTCGTATCAGCGATACAGGCACTCGTATCAGCGATACAGGCACTCGCACCTGCCTCAGTTACTTGCCTTAGTTCAGCTCGCATGTTGCCATTTTGGGGTTCCTTGGTTTGCCTCTTCGAGACATGTAAGTCACTCAGCTGTGGACTTCGCGTCCAGAGATTTGTTACGGCACTTACGCGGCTCGTATCAGTGATACAGCCACTCGTTTCACTGATACAGGCACTCCTATCAGTGATACAGCCCCTCGCACCTGCTTGACCAACCTGTTTTTTTTTTCTGCTCGCTTATTGTCGCCGTTATTCAGCTGCTCTCTTGTTAGCTATCGTTAGAGCAGCTTTCTTGTTAGCTATCGCTTTTTCACCTTTGGGATTTTACTTCACTGGAGTCGGTAGTCAAAACGCTCGTGTTGGAAAGCGATGTGCTTCGTCTAGCATCAAAGACGCTCTATTTAGAAATGAAAACGCACATGCATCCAATCGAAGCTAAAGTTCAGCCCGTTGTTTTTATGTACAGTTGGGTAAATTGAATTGTTGATGTATTTAATTAAATTTCGAACTACGACATTTTTCAAGTTTCTAGAAAGTGATCTACCAATTTTCATGTTTTCTTTCATAAGAAGCTCCCTAAATTTGTTCGAACGCTGGGTTATGACATGATCAGTAAATTGAAGGGATTAAGCTGGATATAATTGGTTAGATTTTGGAAAAGATGAAAATCAAATGGAGCAATATCCAAGAGGTGAAGTGAAAGGGGTAGTATTTCACAGCTAAAAACTTGAGTCCAGCAAGGCGTTGAACTGCGCTGTCGCTGTGTGAGGCTGCGCGTTATCGTGATGAAGGAAAGTCGACCACGGAGATGAAGCCATCATACACACAGACGCTGACGGCGTACTGCAGCTGTAATGGTTCCCTCATAAGGGAAACTTGAAAACAAAAACGAAAAATAATTTTTACTGTGTCGTAGTCGACGATTTTTTGTGAGGTTAACTGGAAAACAATCACAAAAAAACGCATATTTTTGTTGGTTGGTAGTAGATGATTTCTTGTGAATTAAGCTTAAAAAGAAAGTAAATTATTTTGTTGGGTAGTAGTTGACCATTTCTTTTAAAATAAACTTAAAAACAGTAACAAAAACATTTTTATTAGGTGATAATTAACGATTGTACGCGCAGGGGAAGGAGGTGAACTCCTTGCGCCAAAGCGAGTTAGTAACTCGCTGCAGATGCTCCGATACTCAACATTTCCAACATAATCAGGTGTACAATAGCTCATTTCCTAATATTCTCATGAATTAACTTTAGATAATTAATTGTTTATTATCACTGTTGCTATTCCATGTATCGTTATTAATGTGCTAATATTAATTATTTCTGTGAATAAATAATGATGTTTTGATGGTTAAGAGTACAATTTTCTATGATTTCCTTTCCCTTGCTTGGGTTTGGCTATTTGTACCGATTTCGCTGGGATAGCTACGAGTCTCCCTGTGGAGCGCTCTCTCGGGGCACGCCGCGGTAGAGGAAACAAGGCAGAGTCCCTTCTATGGGGGAAAATACACCTCCTCTTGTTCGGCTAGCCAATAGAACGGCTTCATTTCGAATAAATTTTATGACGTCATCATTGTGACATGTCGTTAGGCCAATAGCGGCGCCAGATTTGGGGCTAGCAGTGTTGCCAGATACAATATGAGCGCTGCTATTGGTCCGTTGTCATGACATCACCATTGCCACACGGTCGACGAAAAAAAGACTAGTTTGACCTTACCTTGATTCTTTTACCGTGAGCCACACTGACGAGGGCAGACATTATTAGTTCACCAACTCAAAAATTTCATTTTTGCCATTTTTCAAAAATAGCGTCCAGGTCGATATAAGAAAAGAAATACATCGCTGGTAAATCAAAAGACAAGGTAAAATGATAGAAAGGCCTAATAAAAGTTACTGTAAAGTAAATATCATTATCCGTGAACATATTGTACATACGACAGGTGCGCCCGAGGAATGTTACCTTCATTGTTATTTCCACTGAAATTAAATTGCGTCTGATAATAACATTTGTATTACTTATAGCTTAAGTTAAAAGTTTACTGATTTGAATTTAAATAAAAAAGGTAATAGGCTGCCCTGCATTCAAATTCCTGTTCCTTTCCTACTGAAGGCTTTCAGTGGGTCAATGAAAATAGATAAATCTTTACTATAATTAAATCTTTATAAATTTCCTCTAAATGAAAATATTTTAATAGTAGTTATAAATCCTTACTGTACACATTACCCCTTTGCCAAATACTGTAATATCTATTGTACGCTATGTGGGACTGACGCTGTTTTGTGATGCTGGTAATTGTAATGGACCTTGAATATACATCTTTGACTTCATGTTACCTCAAGATATTACATTTTCCGCACCCTTGTTTTGCATCCCCCTAAAATAGAATGAGTGAGTTGCTAAGTAAAGCGATGAGTGAGTTGGGTTCCTTATTGGAGAAATAAATCCCAGAAAAGCCTGACGATCGAGCACGATTGTTTTCATATTTTAGCATCCATGCACTGAGGAGTGACCGCATCCACGCTACCAACAAGTCTGAGGTTGAGCAATATACCGAGAAAATTTACCTAATTGCTTAAAAAATGCACATTTTCGTGCTTGGTCCATCCGTCCCCAGCCCCNNNTTTGTACATAGACTGCCACAACCCGACACACAATGGCTTCAAACACTTGCCTATGAACCACAATTTGTTTCGTATCGATTGAAGTTCATTCGCAAGCTATCTCAAAGTAAAAAAAAATGTGACAACTTAAAGTACAAAAGTTTGCATTTCAATCAAAATACTCACAAAAAAAATTTGAACCCAATTTTTTCGCACTGAAGAATCTGTTCCAAAAGCGAACAAAAATTCTACCTCAAAAAAACCCAACCGGTTGCAAAAACATGACGCCAATTTCCGCTCACGGGATTTCCATAACTTGTGGAGAACTGTTCTACGTTGCCTGGATCAGTGACTATGATACTGCGTTAAAATGAAGCCCGGTATCACAGATACACGAATAATTGTACGATTTTCACACATGCGTGTGTAATTGCATATCAACGTCCATTGGGTGGGTCGCCCCAGATAAAATTATTTACAGACTGTATGAAATAAAAGAAAATTCTAACACATTCTAAAACAATAATTACGCAAAGAGAATTCGCGTTACAAAGACACCAGAGGAGTCGCAGTAGCGGGTAGTCTGAAAGGCGCAATCAGCGGCTAAATTTCCTCCGTCGGTTTGGCTTCACTGAGGATCGTTTTCTTCCCGCCAAAACCCTTATTTTCATTTGGCGATGCTCAATTCAGGGATTTTGTTCAGAAAAACCACTCGCAGTATCGCCAAATCGACAGAAGAAGTTTAGCTGCCAGATGCACCTCATGATTAGGTGAATAGAAAAAACCTGCCACTACAACGCACACAACTTACATGCACTGTGACGCACATACATCATTTCAGTATCAATCCATCATCTTCGTTTTAAATTATTTTAAATTATCAAATATTGCTAACCTTTCGCGAACAATCATTCACATCATTAGATATAATTTTTACATAGTAAAATATTGAAAATATTTCTCGAATAACCATTTACATAACAGGATAAAAATTTTTACATTGTTAGATATTGCTAATCTTTCCCAAGTGATCATTTACAACACAAGATACAATTTCCCTTCATGAAAGCGTGTTGTAGTACTTATTTGTGTAAGATGTTTCATTTCAGTTGTTTCAAGACGCTCACTAGCGATGTTCTAGTGTCGGCAGCACTGCAGCAGCTGGTCACGTGACCGCCACGTGCGGTTAGTGCTAATAAAATTTATACATTTATCTGTTTTTTGTTTTGTTTTCTTCAATAATTCGTGACCAGTTAGGGTTTCTAGGAAGAATCACCGCACAAACCGTAACATGAAGCTATAATCAACTTCCTCGAATGAAGCATGTCGCTACCAGTGTGTGATGTGCAAATGCGTGCAATTACGAAGGGACAGGAGTAAGGGCATTAATAAAAATTAATTAATGATATTATTTAAACTTGGTCGAATCATCTATGATAAGAAATTGTTAAATTAAAATTTTACTTATAGTGTCAGTCAAAATATAAATTTAATTCATAAAATTGAACTAGATTAATTTTATTAAATAAAGTTTCTCTTAATTAATTTTTAATGAATTAAATAAAACATGAATTTGTTTTGATTTATTACACTAGAGTACAGGGATGCGCTAGTCTGTCCCAATTAACTGAGGTTAGTTACCCACAGCAAGCATAAAAAAGGTTCACAAGATTTGATGGTTGCTCGAAACAGCCCCGCGAGCATTCATGCGCCTGCATCTTAAATACTCGAATTACTACCAATCATGCCTCCGAGCTAACCAGTCAGACAAGAATACAATTCGTGAGCGCGTATCCTAAATACACGAATTACTACCAACCATGCCCTGACACTGATCAATCGCACGAATGTTCATCGTGTATCCTTGATACCAAACACAACCAATCATGCTCCTAGACTGAACTGACTGACTGACTGAGGAATGTTACACCGAGAAGCTTTATCCAGTCAGTCACACGCATAGCAAACCGATGAAATTTACTGGCACCCGAGATCGAGATGCTACAAAGAAGCGCAACAGACCATGAAGTTATTTGTGGCTAATGAAAACAGGTTGCAGACCATGAAATTATTAGAAAGTAATAAAAACAGGCTGCGTAATAATGCAGCAGAGGATGGTGTTCGTTGTAGTTTATGAATATTGTAAAGAAGTTGATGCGCGGACTTTGATGTACTTCTTCCATATTGAATAGATGCTGTGTTGTACATTCTCAAGGTTCGTATGAATAAAGTAAACTGACAATACGTGAGAGTTTTGCTTTACCTTCTATTCTACGCGTTCAAATATCCTCTGGAGCAACATAGAGTATCAATTATTGTCCAGGCGAGATCGGGATTTTTGTTATTATCAAGTATTTAGTGTTTCTAGAGAGGGTTTTTCAACCAATACCTCACATATACAGAAACTTATCTTGGGTCCGTCCAACGTGCACGAGATTTATTAAAAAAAGAATAGAATTAATTCAAATAATACGTCTTCCAGCTTTTCGAACAAAACATAATAGATCTATATATATTAAAGCCTGCTCCCAGCAGAGCTGCGACTCTTGAGCTGTAGGCTCGCAGTTTCAAGTTCAAGTTTTTTTTTTTTTTTTCTTTTTTTTCAAGAGAAGAAGTGCAGACGCTCGCACACAGCTGCTCGCGACGCACCCCATTAACGCTTTGACTGCAGCAGGCAAAACTGAAGTTCAACATTCAACTTTAATTTAAAGTCAATTGTAGTGAGCCATTTTGAAATTAGCAAACTTTAATTGGATCGTGCCTTCATTTCGTTCTGATAAAGTATTTTTGAAAATTGAGTTTATGACTACTGGTCGGTCAGTAGGGTAATGAAAATTGCCTCCGTGTACCACCGGTGGCTCACGTCGCCGTCTAAGTGCTGATTGTTGATGATGACGGAGTAGAGGAACTGGGACCACCATATTTTGAGTGGATATTCTAAGGGGCTACCATCCGTACTCAGAATTAAATAATGGATATACAGACAGCAAGTTCAGTCAATAAATTAGAGATTAGGTGTTAGTTTAAGCCTCCATATTCGCAACAAAGGCGATCCAAAGAAGGGATAGAGGATAGTACCATTCAGTATGAAGATAAGAGACGTGGAATCTATGCACAAGGTGCACAGGAACAGTAAGTTGAGAAAGAAGTTCATGAAACAAGATGAAAGTTGAAGAAGAAGCAGTAGGTGCTGAAAAACAGGGCAGCAGTGAATCGAAAAATGGTGGTACTTAACAAAACAAAAAGATATCATTTCAACAAAAAAATGAAAGCGGATATATAACTCTCAGCTTGGGCCCTCACATTTTCCCCTGGGAGCGCTAATTCCCATAGATGCACTAGTTTTCCCTCCCTCAGGCGAAATGAATGATGGCATAAAACAAAATACCAACTAATGGACAAAACTTTCTTAATAGAAAAGAAGTCTAAATGGAAAAAGATGTCCTAATGGACAAAACTGTCTTAATAGAAAAGAAGTCTTAATGGAAAAAGATGTCCTAATGGACAAAACTGTCTTAATAGAAAAGAAGTTTTAATGGACAAAGATGTCCTAATGGACAAAACTGTCTTAATAGAAAAGAAGTCTTAATGGACAAAGATGTCCTAATGGACAAAACTGTCTTAATAGAAAAGAAGTCTTAATGGACAAAGATGTCCTAATGGACAAAACTGTCTTAATAGAAAAGAAGTCTTAATGGACAAAGATGTCTTAATGGAAAAAGATGTCTTAATGGACAAAGAGCTCTTAATTCGTTATTGCTCCAGTCTATAACGAACAGAAACGCATACAAATATTCTTTAATGTTATGGTTCGACTTTTGCCGTAAAAGCCCGGAAGTAATCACTCCAGTGAAGCCATAATCTAATTATTTCCTTCTGGCTGCACAAAAGAACGCAACACAACAACGCGGCCTGAAGACAACAGAGGCTGCTCGGCGTGTGAAAGAAAACATAGAAAAACAATCAACTAACATTCCTGACATCTTGATGATATTTTTCTGGAGTTAGGTGCAATGTAGATTGTTTGGTTTTATTCTGCACGTTCACCCCGAGCTAATTGATTTTGGGAGGAAGGCAATAAATAGTGAAGGACAAATAGTCATTTTCTACCCATCCAATTACTGAGTCATCTAGTGGCCAAAAATTGAATAATTTTCTACCCATCCAATTACTGAGTCATCTACTGGACAAAGCAATACATAGGATAGATTTTATGTAAGATCTTTAACTAGGAGATGATGGCAACGCGCTTCAGTTCAAGTTCAGCGGGATCAAAGTTCACCCAAATCTTTCCAAATATGTTTCAAAAATCGGCTTCATAATAAAGTGAAAAAAGTGTAACATAGTCACTACGCCCATAAATTTTCAAAATTGAAAACAGAAGTGGTCGCTTATAACTCTCCCATAGCGCTAAATAGGTCACCCATTACTCTCCCATAGCGCTAAATAGAAGGTCACCCATTACTCTCCCATAGCGCTAAATAGAAGGTCACCCATTACTCTCCCATAGCGCTAAATAGAAGGTCACCCATTACTCTCCCATAGCGCTAAAAAGAAGGTCACCCAAACCTTACAACACAACCGGTTACGGATGATCAAAATCATCTAACAACCTGCCTTATTTTTTGCTGATGCAACTATAATTTTAGCCGCCCCATGCATGAGCCATACCTGGGTGGCTAAAATCCTAGGTGCCTCAGTGAAAAAGTTAGATTAGCTATGTTCATTTGTCTATTTAAGCAATTGCACTACGTTATATAAGACATTGCCATTTATTATTTACATGAACTGTACCGCGTTAAACCATTTTCGTCACTGATCTTGATTATTTATCAATTTAATACATGAACAGCACAACGCTAAACTGGAAAAGGTCATTCATTCACTAAAGCCGCCGCACAAAGTTAAGCAAGCTTTTTGATTTCCTTAATGGCGTGAGCTTGGCGACAAATTTCACGCGACCTGGTTGGATATCAGGAGAATATCCACGATATCCGCCCTTGGAGGCGCTTTATGATTTCCCGGCGGGAATTTATAATTTCCGGAATGTACAAGGAGCGAGCGACTCGAAGGCGATATTGGAACGCCGAGAATCCGATTCCCAGAATCCGAATTTTGTCGTCCACTAAAATTCAGGAGCGTCGCGAGTAGCACGACTCATCTAATGGAATATTTTATTATGGCAGACTCGTCTAAATGGTGCGGCCGTTTGGGGGCTGTGCAGGCCAAGCG